>PVIU01016609.1:0-44474 GCA_004026605.1 Ondatra zibethicus | reverse complement strand
GAGCAGAAGGTGGGAGAAGATGAGTTAGGAAGTTAGGACCGTGAGGGGCTGGTCCACCTACTGAGACAGTGTGCCTGAACTAATGGGAGCGCACCAATCCACCTGGACTGGGACTGAATGAGCATATGATCAAACCAGACTCTCTGAATGTGGCGGCGAAAGTTGGCAGATGGAGAACCCATCAACAATGACACCAGAAATTTTCATTTCTTAAATAAAAGAGCAATGCTAAATACTATAGATACTGATAAATCTACACGTTTGAACTCCAAGAATTAGTGTCTTGCCACTTAGATATCAAGAATATTTCTAACAAAAATATTTCTCTTTCTGAACAAAAACATTAAGAATATTTAAATAAATAAGAGAATGCTTTTAAGATTATTCATTACTTTTTCTGATAAAATATGCAAGTTTTACATTTTCTTTTGCTGAAACAGTGAGCAACATTATTCAAGTTCATATCAATTGCTAAAAACAAAATTGGTTGTTGTCTTAGGGTTATATTGCTGTAAAGGGACACAAATATGATAGCAACTCTTATAAAGAAAACATTTAATTGGGTTGCCTCACAGTTTCAGAGGTTCAATCAATTATCATCATGGCAGGAAGCATGAGTACTTGCAGGCAGAGGTGGTACTAGAGCTGAGAGTGCTACATTTTGCAGGCAGGAGGAAATCAACTCACAGTCACACTAAGGGAAGCTTGAGAAAAAGAGACCTCAAAGCCCACCTCCACAGTGGCGCACTTCCTCTAGCAAGTTCACACATCCTAAGAGTGCCACTCCCTTTGGAGGCTATTTTCTTACCAATCACCACAGACGTATATAGTAACATTTCTTACCTAGTTTCTAGTCTATGAATAAAATTTGACTAGTGATGTATCATGAGAAATCTCACTTTCTCAGTCAGGTTAACTCCTTACAGAGAGGGATGCATAGACTAGATGTCATGGTGCATGTCTTTACTTTCAGAATGTGGAAGGAAGCACAGGCAGTTTCCAAAGAATTTGGTACCAGCCAGAACCTCAGAGTGAAACACTGTTAAATAATAAAAAAGAAAGATGTGATAAACGGGTTAATAAGTTGTCATGTTGATATCAGACCTACTATTAGGTACAGAACAGCTAAAAATATACACACATAAACATACACACTGGCACATATACACGCAATGGATAAACAGAGTTACTAGTGACAAAGGATTAGGGAATATACATTTGTTTCTTTCAAAGTAAATGTTTAAATTGTCAAGGAAAAATTTTGATGGTGACTCATTTTCTCTCCCAATATTTTTGGACAAATACTTCACCTTAGCTGGGACCTTTAGAACTTAAGAAAGTCTACAGGCTTCTCTCATATCTAGGCTTTCAAAAACGACAATGTCTCACTTTTTACAAGTGGTTTTTCAAAGTGTTCTGATTCAATTTCCTTTTCAAGCTTGCTATCTGTGGTCCATCCCTTTTCTATTTACTTCACAGCATCAATTTAGATGCCCTGCAGTAATTGTTAATGCGGTCACTATTGAAAGAAATGTGATGCCTAGGGATAGAGAGCATGCTGCCTGCAATAGAACTCACTTAAAAGTCAAGTGTTTGGATGTCAAAACCAGAACAAACCTTAGGGACCTGACACTTAAATAATCAATTCCTTCACATTATGAAAAGACAGAAATGCTTCAAGCTGAGTCAAACAGAGTACCAGATATTTATACAAAAAAGTCACAAAGAGTTAGCAATTTTCATTGTGATTTTTTACAGATTACTGATGAAAAGGGATTGTAAATTCTGTGGTGTATTTTCAAAATAAAGTAAGACCAAGACTAAAAATAAATTATTTTTTCTAATGTCAAGTAATTTTAATTGAAATCATCTCGAAGTTACTGATTATAAATAATACTTAAATTTCAGATAATAAAAATAATATATAGGTTGGAAATTTTAACATTTACTAGGAAAAGGTATTGACATTAAGCAAAAATGTATTCTCATTTTATTTTTTTTACTAGTTTGTTTGAGAAAATACTCAAAGATAAAGGGTACTTTCGATTCCATAAGGATTTTAACTTAATATAAACAAATTAAAGATTTTTTTCTCTATTTTGTGTGCTTTCAACTCTGTGGGTCACATGAGGACACAGCAGTCACTTAAATTCCACTATTGAATTTTCTTTCCACACACAAAACTGTTAATCCATTAATAATTTGGCAACTGGAATATTTAAGAATTAAGATCCAAGTCCCAAGAAGGAATAAAAAAGAAGATTTAGAAAATAGTTATATTTATTGGAAAATCAGGTCTCCACATCTAATCTCTCAGTTTCCAAAAGTATGCTTCCCAGAGTCCAGTGTCTACTCCACTTAACTTTTCGTGAAGTAGAAATACTTCTATTAAGATATGTTTTATTGCCCCCTTCCAAGTTCGCCCTATCCTCTGTGGGGTCCTTGGCCTACCAGAAGTCCCTGTTCCTATGCTGAGGAGATTGATTCAGAGGGGTGAGTGTGTGCCCACCAGGCCAGAAGGTCCCCGGAAGGGAGTGCAGGGTACCTCCAACTCCTGCTACGGGGGCTTCTTTGTCCCACACGACCCTGTCCTCCCCCACCAAGTTTGCCCTTTCTTCTGCCGGGGTCCCTGGCCCACCAGGAGTCCCTGTTCCTGTGCTGAGGAGATGGATCCAGAGGGGTTAGTGTGTGCCCGCCAGGCCAGAAGGTTCCCGGAAGAGAGTACAGGACACATCCAGCTCCTGCTGCAGGGGTTTCTTTGTTCCACAAGACCCTGCCTCCTCCAAGCCTGCCCTATTGTCTGCAAGGTGCTTGGCCCAGGAACAGATCCTGCTCCTACACTGAGGAAATCCAGCCAGAGGGCACTCCTTTCCATCTTCGGGGTCCTTAGATCCACCAGCACAACCAGCTCCAGTGCCGAGGAGCCCTAGGAGAGGGCAGACCAAGAAAATTCCCCAAGTACACAGTCAGACACAGCTAAGATTGGTTCAAGACGCCAAGACTCTCCTGGCTGCATTTGAAGAAAGAGATGGGCAGGCACCAATGCAAGAATTCCTCCAACATGAAAAGCATCATGACCACACCAGAATCCAGTGATTATGCAACAAGAAGATGTGAACACCCTATTCTAGAAGAAGTAGAAGAAATCGACTTTAAATGTAATAATATGAAAATAATAGAGGCTCTTAAAAAGGATGTGAAAAACTGCTTTAAAGAAATGGAGAAGAACAAAAAGGTAGAAGAAAGGAATAAAGCTGTCAAAGATACCCAAGAAAACCAAGAAAAGGCAATCAAACAGGTAATGGAAACAGTTCAAGACAGGGCACCATGCCCTCTTTCAAGGAAGAAGTGGGAGGGAGGAGGGGTGGGGGGGGGTAGTGGGAGGGGACCGGGAGAAGGGGAAGAAAGGTAAAAATTTTATTTCTTTAATTATGTTCTTGAATGGAAAAAATAAAACTAAACAATATATGGAAAAAAATAAAATAAAAGAATTGAAAAATGGAATGAAGGTAATGAAGAAAATAAAAACTGAGGGAAGGCTGGATATGGAAAATCTGGGTAAATAAACAGGAACTACAAAGACAAGTATAACCAACAGAATACAAGAGATAGAAGAAAGAATCTCAGACGCTGAAGATACTATATAGGAAATAAACTCATTGATTAAAGAAAACAACAAATCCAACAAATTCTTAGCACAAAATATCCAGGAAACCTGGGACAACATGAAAAGACCAACCCTAAGAATAATAGGGGTAGAGAAGGAGAAGAATTACAGCCCAAAGGCCCAGAAAATAGATTCAACAAAATTATAGAAGAAAACTTTCCCAATGTAAAGAAGGATATTCCTATGAAGGTACAAGAAGCATACAGAACAGTCAGGGAGTTGGAGGGTAATGGGAGAAGGGGAGGAAGGGTCAATTTTTGAATGGAAAAAAATCAAAAAATTAAAAAAAATAAAATAAAATATATTTTATTGTATTTTTCATTCATTTTACAGACCCACGACAGTTCTGCCTCCCCCCCTTCTCTCCTACCATCCCACTTCCGCCCATCCAGTTCCTACTTATCCACTCCTCAAAAAAGGTAAGGCCTCCCATGTTGAGTTTAATGCGTCTGCCACATTCATTTGAGGCAGGACCAAATCCCACCCCACCCATTACATCAAGGCTGAGCAAAGCGTCCTACCATATTGACTGGGCTTCGGAAAGTCAACTCATGCACTGGTGATAGATCCTGGTCTTACCATCAGGGCTCCCACAAACAGATCAAGCTACAAAACTGTTGCCCCCATGCACAGGGACTAGTTCGTTCTCAAGCAGGATCCCTAGGTGTCAATCTAGAGTCTATGAGCTCTGACAAGTGCAGGTTCACTGACTCTGTGAGTTTCTTTTGCTCATATAACCCCTCCTCCCTCTCTTTGAATGGATTCCCATAGCTCATCCTGGTGCTTCGATGTGGATCTCTGCATCTGCTTCCATCAGTTACTGGATGAAAGTTCTATGATGGAAGTTATGGTAGTTATCAATCTCAACATAGGGGAAGACCATTTTAGGCACCCTTTCCACTATTGCTGGGAGTCCTCGCTGGGGTCATCCTTGTGAGTTCCTAGGAGTTTACATAGCATCAGGTTTCTATTTAGGCCCATAAAGCTCCCTGTATCAAGGTATCTCTTTCCTTGCTTTCCCCAGCTAGACCCTCATGTTCTCATCCACTATCCCTTCTCCTTCACAGCCCTTCTTATGCCTCCTATTTGTCCATGAAATTTCATCTATTTCCCCTTCCCAGGGCAGTCCTCATGTCCGCATTAGGATCCTCTTTATTACCTAGCTTCTCTAGAACTGTGGGTTGTGGTCTGGTTAACCTTTATTTTAAAACTAGTATCCACTTATGAGTGAGTACATACTGTGTTTGTCTTTCTGGATCTGGGCTACCTCACTCAGAATAATTTTTTCTAGTTCCATCCTTTTGCATGCAAATTTCATGACGTTATTTATTTTATAGCTGAATAATACTTCATTGTGTAAATGTATCATATTTTCTTTTTCTATTTTTAAAATAATCTTATTTTGGATACCAATTCATGTTCCCTCTTCCTCCTGTCCTTCCACACCTCCTTCCCACCTTCTCCCCATCTCGGTCCCCATCCACTCCTCAGAGATGGTGAGGCTTGCCATGGGGATTTAGCAAAGTCTGTCACATTACTTGAAGCACTATCAAGGCCCTCTCTCACGCATCTAAGCTGAGCAAGTTATCCCTCTTTAAGGAATGGGCTCCAAAGAGCCAGTTCATGCATTAAGGATAAATACTGGCTCCACTGCTAATGGTCCCACCAACTACCCCTGATACACAACGATCACCTTCATTCAGAGGGCCTAATTCTGTTTTATGCTGTTTCCTCAGCTTTCAGCATGGGGTCAGTAAGCTCCCAAAGGCTCGAGTCAACTGTTTCTTTGAGTATCTCTACCATGGTCTTGACCCTTTGCTCATTACTATTGCTCCTCCCTCTCTATGACTGTACTCCAGAAATTTGTCTCAATGCTTAGCTGTGGATCTCTGCATCTGTTTCCATTAGTTACTGGATGAAGGTTCTATGATGGCAATTCAGGTAGTCATTAATCTGATCACAGGGGAAGTTCAGTTTAGGCGCCCTCTCCACTATTGCTTAGATTTCGAGCTGGAGTCATCCTTGTAGTTTCCAGAGATTTCTCCTATTTTCTGGTTTCTCTCTAACCCCCAAATGGGTGCCTCTTTCAAAGTATCTCTTTCCTTGTTCTCCCTCTGTCATTTACCCAACTTGATTTTCTCCATTCCTAATGTTCTCCTCTGCTAAGTGAGATATACAAGGATCCTCCCTGGGAAGGGGAAGTAGACAAGATTTCCTTAGTAAATTGGCAGCATAGGAGAGGAGAAAGGGTGGTAGGGGAGTATGAAGGAGAGAAGGGAAGAGGGGAGGAGTGCCACATTTTCTTTTTACATTCTTTGGTTTGGGGACATATATCTATTTCCAGGACCTGGTTATTATGAATAATGCTGCTAAGAACATGGTTTAGCAAGTGACCTTGTGGTATTATTGAGCATTCTTTGGGTATATGCCCAAGAATGATATTGTTGGATGTTGAGGAAGATTGATTCACATTTTTTTTTGAGAAACCACCATGGTGATTTCCAAAGTGGCTGTATAAGTTTGCACTCCCACCAGCAGTGGAGGGATGTTCCCCTTGCTCCACACCCTCTCCAACATAAGCTGTCATCAGTGTTTTTGATCTTGGCCATTCTGGGAGGTGTAAGATGGTATGTCAGAGTCATTTTGATTTAAATTTACCTGATGATTAAGGATGTTGAACAATTCCTTAAATGTCTTTTGGCAACTTGAGATTCTTCTATTGAGAATTCATTGTTTAGATCTATACCCCAATTTCTTTTGAATTATTTGGTATTTTGATGTCTGGGTTCTTGAGGTCATTATATAATTTGGAGACCAGCCCTCTGTCAGATGAGGGGTTGGTGAAGATCTTTTCCCATTCTGTAGACTGACATTTTGTCTTACTTACCATGTCCTTACAGAAGCACCTCAAGTTTCAAAAGGTACCATTTATTGAATGTTGCACTCAGTGTCTGTGCTGCTTGTGTTACATTTTAGAAGGTGTCTCCTGTGTCAATACATTCAAAAGGCTACCTCCCAATTTTACTTCAATCAGGTTTAGTGTAGTCAGATTTATATTGAAATCTTTGATCCACTTGAACTTGAGTTTTGTCCATAGTAATAGATATGGATCTATTTGCAACCTTCTACATGTTGACATCCAGATATGCCAGCACAGTTTGTTGAAGATCTTTTCTTTTTTTCATTTTACAATTTCGACTTCTTTGTAAAAATTCAGATATTCATGGGTGTGTGAGTTAATACCAGAGTCTTCAATTCAATTCTATTGGTTAATGTGTCTGTTTTTATGTCAACAGCATGCTTATTTTTACGCCTATGACCCTACAGAAGAGCTTGAAGTAAAGGATGATGATACCTTCCAAAGTTTCTTTATTGTACATGATTGTTTTGGCTATCCTAGGGTTTTTGTTTGTTTGTTTGTACATATAAAGTTGAATATTGTTCTTTCAAGGTCTATGAAGAATTGTGCTGGCATTTTGGTGAGGATGGCATTGAATCTGTAGATTGCTTTTGGTAGGATTGCCATTTTTATTATGTTGATCCTACCTACCCAGGATCATGGGAGATTTTTCCATTTTATGATACCTTTTTCAATTTCTTTCCTCAAAGGCTTAAAGCTGTTGTCTTACAGGTATTTCACTTGTTTGGTTAGAGTTATCCCAAGATATGTTATATTATTTGTGGCTATTTTAAAGAGTAATACTTCTCTTGTTTCTTTCTTGGTCCATTTATCATTTGATACTTTGAGTTATTCTTTTATCCTGCCACCTGACTGAAGGTATTATCAACTGTGACATTCCCTGGTAGAATTTTTGGGGTTACTTATTTATACTATTATATAATCTGCAAATAGTGAAAGTCTGACTTATTCTTTTCCAATTTTTATTCCCTTGATCTCCTTTTATTATCTTAATACCCTAATGAAACTTTGAATAAAAATTGAATATGGAGAGAGTGGACAACCTTGTCCTGTTCCTAATTTTAGTCAAATCATCTTTAGTTTCTCTCCATTTAATTTGATGTTGACTGATAGTTTGCTATAAATTTCCTTTATTATATTTAGGAATGTTCCTTGTATCCCTAATCTCTTCAAGACCTTTATCTTAAAGAGGTGTTGAATTTTGTAGAAGTCTTTAATTTCTTTCTTTTTATTTCTTCCTTGACCAAGTGGTGATTTAGTTGAGTGTTATTCAGTTTCCATGAGTTTGTAGTCTTTCTGCAATTTGTGCTGTTGTTGATTTCTAACTTTAAGCCATGATGAACAGATAAGATACAGGGGTTTATTCCAATTATTTTTGTATCTGCTAAAATTTACTTTGTGACCAAGTATGTTATAGATTTTTTAAAGAATGTTCAATGAGGTTCTGAGAAGAATGTATATTTTTTTGTGGTTTTGGTGGAATGTATTATAGATGTCTGTTAAGTCCATTTGAATCATAACATGTTACTTCCCTAATTTCTTTGTTAAATTTCTGTCTGTCAGACCTGTCCATTGTTGAAAGTGTGGTATTGAATCCTCCCATTATTAGTGTGTGAGATTTGATGTGTGAATTAATTTTAGTAATGTATCTTTTACATATGTGTGTGCACTTGTATTTAGGGCACAAATGTTTAGAATTTCTTCTAGTTTTTGTCTTTTTGTTCATTTCTTAAAGGAATTTTTCATTTCCTCTTTAAGGGCCTCCATCATCTTCATATAATTATAATTGTGTAATTATTTTAAGGTCATTTTTTTCTTCTTCTTCTGTATTGGACCGTTCCAGTCTTGCTATTGTATAACCACTAAGTTCTGGTGGTGCTGTATTGCTCTTTACACTGCTGAGTTTATTCTTGAACTGGTGTCTATCCATCTTTTCTTCCAATAGGTGCAGACAGTGCCAGTTGCTCCGGGATCACTCTTTCTCTAAATGGTGTAGGTGGTGCCTATGCCTCCAGGGAGTGTTCTTCATTCAATTTGTCCAGGTGGTGTCTGTGCCTCTGAGGCTACTCTTTTTGTGAATGGTGAAGGCAGTGTCTATGTCTTGGCCTTTTTCCTTTGCATAACTTAATATTCTTTTTTTAATCCCGTATGTTTAGCATTTTGATTATTATGTTGTGAGGGCACAATCATGCAATTGGTGCAGGTAGCATCTGTGTCTCTAGGAATTACACTTTGTTCAACTCTTTCAGGTGGTTTCTGTGTCTCCAAGAGGTGCTAATGCCACCTGGGACAGTTGAGGATGGAGACGGGCAGAGTAGGATCTATAGATTACAGGGGTCAGTGAGTGGTGGTGGTGGAGAGGTCTGCCCATAGGCACCTTGCCAGCTGACCAGCTAGTGAGTTAGTGGGCCCCAAATCAGGGCTGTTCATGTGGTAAGGCAACCAGTCACTTACCACTTTGTGCAATATTTGGTGTCTGTCTTCTCCTCCACTTTAAGGACTATTGCCAAGTAATCAGAAGTTTTGTGTAGTCTTCAGTCTGACTAGCATTTTAAGACAATGTAAAGGCTATTAGTAAATTTAAAAAGAAGACTTTGCCTCCAGAATCAGTCCTTCCTCATCCCAGCATTCTCGGTTTGGCTTTAAACCCTAACTTTATCCTGTTCATCTATTAATCAGTCAATTTCTTTACTAAACCGATAATAGCAACATCTATTCACACAATGTAAAGGAATATTCCATAGCAGAGCATAATAATTAACTGAATATTAATGACATATAGGTATACACATAGAAAAGTGACTTGCTCATTCAGCATTAAATGAGCTACTTCTTTCAGTATAGAGTAATTAATACTGGGGCCCCAAATTTGATAATGAGCATAAGGTAAGTTCATTGAAGCAATCATTTCTAAATGAATGGGAAGTTTTTATTGAATATTTCCCCTCAAAATTAAGATTTGTATGTTTTTCATTGTGAGCCTAACCTTTAATGACTGAACCATCTCTCAAGCTCAGAATCTACTTATCTGGACTCATAGTTGCTCACAGAGACTGAAGTAGCAACTAGTGTGCCTACATGGGTCAGTATTAGGCCCTCTATATATATTCTGTGGTCCTTTAGCTTGGGGTTATTGTTGGAGTCATAATAGTTGGAGTAGGGGTATCTCTGACTCTTTTACCTGCTCATGGGACATATTTCTTCCTAGTGTGTTGCCTTGTCCTGCCTTGATACAGGATTTATGCCTGGTCTTATTGCATCTTTTTAATCAGTGTTCAGTTGATACCAATGGGAGGCCTGCTCATTTTCTTTTTCTTTCTTTCTTTCTTTCTTTCTTTTTGTGTGTTTTTTCAAGACAGAGTTTCTCTGTGTAACAGCCCTAGCTGTATCGGAACTAGCTCTGTAGACCAGGCTGGCCTCGAACTCACAGAGATCCACCTGCCTCTGCCTCCCAAGTGCTGAGATTAAAATCATGCACCACTACTGTTTGACTTCAGAAAAAAAAGAGGGATTTTGGTGAGAGGGGTGGGTACTTGAAGGACAAGAGAGAGAGGGGGATGTGTTCATGATGTAATGCATGAGATAATTTTTAAAATATCAGGGATCTATATTCAAGAGGAGGAGAGTTAATTGCAAGAGTCAAGGGTAATATATGACTCCAAGAAAACAGTGTCTTCTAGAGCACTTCCTTTGCCCCATCTTGGCACTATTTTACTTTTCTAGTATCTACAGTTACTCCAGACTATGGGATTATATCTAAAGTTTTGGAGAAGCCAACCACATAGAAGATAAAATTTTTAACATTTATCATCATGGGTATGGGTTACCTCACTAAGTATATTTTATATCTCTATCCATTTACTTGCAATTTTATGATTTCATTTTCCTTTATAGCTTAATAGTATTCCTTAATTCTATTTTATCATACATAGGTATGCATGTTAACTTAAAATTTTATATATATATATATACATATATATATATGTGTGTGTGTGTGTGTGTGTGTGTGTGTGTGGGTGTGTGTGGGTGTGTGTGTGTGTTATACAAGGACACAGCCACATACACAGGGAGATAGATTAATTAATTCAACGTCATTTGAGGAGACAATCTCCTCTTGGAAAATACAAATTATTAAGAAAAAGTCTATTGCCAACCACGAAAAACTTCCTTTTTAGTGGTTGTTTAGGGAATTCCCAGACATACCCCTCCACCCTCAAAATTATCCTATTGCCATTGTTACTTGCTGCATCTCAGAATGCAAAAGTTTGACCCTATTGCTGAAGATATCTCACACTTTGGGCACAGGACTTGAGTTTTCAATCTAGATACAACATAGCACCTCCTCTTTGAGGATTAGATCTCATGGTTTCCAAAGGTCTATTGGAAACTGCTAAAGAAGAAAAATCACTCAATACCGCACCCAAGTCAATACCCCACCCAATGGTAAGGCCTGTGAACCACAAACTGATGAGAGCAATAACATATTACTAATGATTCAACAATTGCACTTTTTTCCCTGGAAGGCCCAACAGCAACCTAATTGGAATTAAGGTTGACTTAATAGGAGAGAATTTAAGTGTGGTACTATTAACATAGCCAACAACCCTTGACTGATGAGACCATGTGATCTAGATGGAAACCTTCTACTACCACTTTCCTAAAATGGTATAATCCCCAAATGCATTGTTAATACTTCTCCTTGCACCTACAGATAGATGTAGTTCTCACCACTCATCAAGGAAACTTCCTTTTACAGCAGTTGAGGATCATTACAGAAAGCCACAACTTATCAAATTCAGAGAACCCAATGATAGTGTGGAGCTGGTCCCACAACCCAAACACAAAAGGTTTGGGGATGTCACAGAAGAGACAGGAAAAATGGCAGCAGCCAGGAGACCAGGGTACCTATTACAAGACAGTGTCCTCTAAAAGTGATTTAGAAAGATGCAAATCAAAGAACAGTAAGAAGGCTTAATGCGGGATGGAATAAATATAACCAAAATACCATGTATGGAATTCAGTGATTTGATTAAGTCATTATTTAAAAAGAAAGGTCTTTCTATAATGTGTTTGCAGTATCAGGTTCCTTGCAGTTGGTAAGCTATTGAAATGAGAGTTACAGCTGTGACCCACATGTTGTTTTTTATATCTCAGTAAGAAAAATTTACCAGGTTATCACTACATTTTTTTTCTGAATATTTGGGTATACTCATAGATTCCTGCCTTGTTCAGCCATCATCAGAAAAGCTTCCTCCAGTAGCAAATGGGAACAAATAGAGAGACCCATAGCCAGATATTACTCAGAGAGTGAGACACCTTAGAGTCCTAACTGGGGGCAGGAGTTTCAAGCAAGTGCCTCACCTCAGAGTTCAGGGAACCCCACAGAAGAGGAGGCAGAAAGGCTGTAAGATCCACAGAGATGGAAGAGACCAAGAAAGCAGACCATCTAAATCAACATGAGCAAAGCTTATATGAACTCACAGAGAATGAAGCAGCATGCCCAGGGCCTGTACAAGTCTGCACCAGGTCTTCTGTGCTTGCATTATGGCTTCCAGCTTAGTGTTTATGACATTCCTGAGTGTACAAGTTAGTGAAACTCTTACATGTGTGTCTTATCTTGGACTCTTTTCCTTCTGTTGGAATATCTTGTTCAGCTTCAATGTGATAGCTTTTGTTTTATCTTACTTTATTTTATTTTGTTATATTTTTAAAAGGATGAATGAATGAGTGAGTGATTGAATGAATGAAAAGGTAGCCACTATGGTAAAAGTTAATAAAAGAATTGTCATTTTTGCCTACTTGGAGGGTAAAAATTATATACTTCATTGCCCTGGCATCAAGTATAACAACTATTTCATGACTGGCATCATGTTCTGGAGTAGATAACCAACAAATAATGAAAACTTTTTTGTGTGCATTTATTTGGTAACAGATTGATGGATTGTATTTGCTTCTTTCTTTCTTTTCTTTTTGCGAAGGGTTATATTTATTTTCTAGATTTTGAACATTTTGTTTTTGTATTGGATTTGTTTTGTTTTTGAGAAAGAACTTAAAATTGGATGGGTAGGGAGGAGGAGAGGATCTGCATGAATTTTGGGAAGGAGAAGAAAATAATCAAAATACATTGCGTTCCTAAATTTTTAAAACATTTTAAATGATAAAAATGGTTTTAAAAGAAATGAAAATGACTGAAACTGAAAGCACATGGTTCACATTTTGATGTGGGATTCACCTCTGTATACTGTGATTACCATTAACGAATAAAGAAGCTGTGTTGGACCTGTGCAGGGAATAGAGGTAGGCAGAGAAAACTAAACTGAATACTGGGAGACAGAAGGAGGAGTTAGGGAGAAGCCATGTAGCCCCACCAGAGACAGATGCTGGGAACTTTACCCGGTAAGCCACAGCCCCATGGTGATACACAGATTAATAGAAATGAGTTAAATTAATTTGTAAGAGTTAGCCAATAAGAAGATAGAACTAATGAGCCAAGCAGTGATTTAAAAAATATAGTTTCTGTGTGATTATTTCAGGGCTGGGAGTTGGGAACAAACAAGTGGCCTCCCACTACAACATTTTATTCAGTTTTCTGATGAAAGGCAAAGGGAGCTTGTGTGTTCCAAGCTTACAACAAACTGAAAAGTGTGAATTTACTAAATGAAAGCAGTACATGGTAGGATTCTAACTAGAAAACTGAACATCTCAGGGAGGTTTGCTGTTTAAGAGAGGTTAAAATACCCATGGTAGAACTGAGACAAATAAAATTTCAAATACAACTAGAAAGAAAAGAATGACTCTATATAAAAATGGCAAACAAGTTATATTGTGAGAAGCGAAATGAGATGGTAAGAGGAAATGGACATTTAGGAAAACTGGTGTGTTATCAAACTTTTTTGGGAAGCCATGTGTTTAGTCATTTTTATGATACAAGAAGTTGCAGGGAAACAATTAAACAAAGAGAAGGTAACTGCCAAGAGAGAAAATAAGCAGAAGCTTCCCTCAGTCCTTCAACATCAGCCTGAGACTAAGTTTCCACAGGCTTTTCACTAATGAAGTTAATATATTATTCTACATCCAATAACAGGGCTAAAAAATTCTGAAAAGAGTCTGTGAATATTTTCTTTTGGGGTAAGAACAGTGAAAATAGAGAAGCCCTTAGCATATTGGAAATCTCCATATGATATGTCTTCCTAAGCCCTTTGGATATATTAGTTACCAATTTTACTACAATATAATGGAGCTTGTTGTTTGAAGAAGTTAAGTAAGATTTATCAATTACTGAGCTATTCTTTAATTTTACAGCCTGTGTTCTTAAAAAATTGCTTTATTTTAACAGGTAATACAAAACTATCTAAAACACTTGTACGTAACAGTTCTTCCCTCTGACTCCCATTACACACAAAGAACTTATTAGGTCACACAAGTTTCAGAATGTCATTAACTAATCAATTGTCTGTCATGCTGTAACCCCAACACATCCTCTTCTGTCCCCAGAGGACATTTGAAGCAAGGTTTGTGATTTGGTGCTGAGAGTTGCTACTCCAGTCTCAGTAAGTAAAACTATCAGTTGAAAAATCAGGTAACACACCAAATTTATTCAGTTTTCTAAGGACAGAAGAGCTGATTTATGGGCAATGATTGAACCAAGCACAGTAGATGTGGGTTAGCTAAATGAGAAGTATAAAGGGTCACTATCTGATAATATTGAAAGGCTATAACAGCCCAGAGGCAGAATGTAATTTCAGTCAGGGTGAAATATGCATGAGGGGGAAGAAAGCGTTTGGAAATGAAGAGTCAGGATAATGAAAGTAGACAGAAATGCTACTGTAAATTAGCTTTCAAGGAAGATGGAGAAAATGCCAAATAAGTAATTTTTAAATGTTATTTTAGTTAGGAATTCTTATTCTTGGAAAGGAATATCCACCTGAAATGATATGGCCAACCACTGTTAATGGAGACTATCTTGCCCCAGTATGTAAATGACTTCTGCAATAGGAGGTACTTAGAGACTGCTGACTGTTAAGATCCTTGGTTTATTAAGCATGAATAAATCCAATTTAAATATAATTAGTTTGGATTTTTTTAATTCCATGCAATAAATAGATAGACATTTAAATCAACAATATCAATATGACGAGTTTCTGAAAAATTGTTGGTTTTAAAAGTCTATACAATATAATCACTAATACTGACAATAATTTATTATGACACTTATTTCCAATTCCTTGCCTCAGCTGCTTCATCTTTGCACAATTTTTCCTAAGTTGTAGGAGTCACCAAAACTATTATTTTTCAAACTTTAGATTGTCTGAATTTTCATTTAAAATACATTTCCTATCATTTTACATGTGTTTGTGCATGTAATAAACTCGAAATTTGTCGACAGATAAGAGGAGACTGCTACTGAAGGATTAAGCAGAGAGGGCAAGGTAAGAGTGGTATAAGGAAAGAAATACAGGGTTGGACAGCCAACACTAAAGGTCATTTTAAGGATTATATGAAAACCTACTACAGCAGAAAACTTCATAAAATATATGCATATTTGAAAGAAACATAAATTGAATCAATAAATATAAAGATAAAATTCCCAACTAGACATTTTTCCGCATCAAATAAAACCTAGAAACAGGTTATACATAATTGAGGTAATGCTAAAGGGGACCCATGGCAACTCCCAAACAATTCAGGCTATATTGTCAAAGTTCTCTACATACTGAGAGTAGGACCCTATAACTAAAGACAATATTTACCTATTTTTGTAAGTACAGAGAATTCAAACTGGTACCTACCTAAAGATTTCAGCCATAGTGATTAGTGTTCATGCACCTGAAAGTTTATCTGCATGTTACCAGAGGAGAAAACACCAAACTAAATACAAGTGTTGTGTTCTATAATGATGACCTGACTGCAAGATGCTTTGGTATAATAATGGCATAAATGTTGTGGAGTAACCATCCACTATCTTACTGGACTTAAAACTCATTCCTTAAGATAGAACCTCTACCTGACAATTTTAAAGTAGCCAAGGAAGGGAAACTAACTAGATAGGCATTGGGCCAGGGAGAAAATTATTCCTATTGGTCTCCTAAAGGAAGATTAAAAAAATAACTCTCCCAACCACATTTTGCTAAGCTCATAGATCAGTGTCTGACTCAGTTATCATCAGAGCTTTCTCCTGCAGGAGGTGAGAAATAATAGACAGACCCTCAATCAGACAATGTACAAAGAATGAGAGACCTTGGAACACTTAATCCTAAATGGGGTTTCTCCATCAATTTCCTTCATTTTGGCTCAGAGGACAATGGGGAAAAGGAGACAGAAAGATTTTAAGAACCTGGGGGATGGATACACCAAGGAAATAAGGATTTCCAGATACAACAAGATGACACAGATTGGTAGGCCAAAAAATTTTCTTCAGTATTTCAAAAGATAATATAATAATTATTCTGAGATAAATTAACCTGAAATTTTATAATGTAAGATATGATATCATTTGAATATATGAAAAATTATATTTCTATTCATACAATGATTACAGGTGTTTACCTTCACAAACATTATGGATATAGGCACAAGGATTGCATAGGTTAAGCAAGATGGGGTCTCAGTGCTTCTGATGTATAGTGGGCATATGTGTCTTTGTATGTGTATGATTTCCTATGCATTTTGTTTGTTTGATTGCCTTGTTGGGTTGTTTGTTATTGTTTGATTGCTGTTTTTTTACTTGTTTACTTTCTATAGACAGAGGAAAGAAGGCATGGGATTAACTGAGTAGAAGTGGAATCTGTTGAATAATAAGAGAGGGGAAAAATTGTATGAAAAGTTTATTTTCAATGAAAAAATAATTGGAAGAAAAATCCCTCTAATCATTTTATTAATAGAAATATAATTTTCCATATATTCAAATGCTATAATATTTGACATAATGAAATTTAGATTAATTTATCTCAGAATAATTATTATGTTATCTTTTGTATTTTAGAGAATCTTTTGACCTACTAATACTTTCTGCATGGACTATTTTCTACCTACGGTTTTTAACATTTTTTTGCTTTTCATCATTTTATCATTTTTGTCTGTTCTCATTATTCTATTCTCAGTACAATTTTGATTACAAAATTCTTGGTTTTGTGTCTAAGCAGTCCTACTTTAGTAATTCCTACCCTTTTTAGCTTTCAGGTTTTGGTGCCGGTGGGAATTATCCCCATGATATATCATGGCCAAAGTGTAGATTAACCCATCTTTCAGCCATCTTATATTGTATTTAAATATGCTGGTTCTGTCTTTAAATGAATCTGCTTAGAGTATATAACTTGCATTGATACTTTCCCCCATTGGCAAACATTTTTACATTGTGTTTATTGTGGACTAATAAATATATAATGATATACTTCCTTTATTTCTCTATTATAAATAAACAGAACCTACAGCCTCCTGTTCTGTCTATTCATGTCTTCTTGTTTGACTTTTGCCAATAACCTCTTTTTTCTCTACACTGTTTAGTTACTTTACAGAAATCCTTATGGTTGAAATCAATAATTTTTAACTATTCAAATTAGCTTCATAACTTTATCCTATTTCTATTTTAAGGTAACTTAAGAAGTTGGTTTACTAATGTAGAAAATAAGTCTACTCTAAATTTTTCCTATCTTTTTATGACATGATGGTTCATTTATTCTTATTCATGAATATTATGTAGTTTCAGTATATTTTAATTTATTTATTAATATACATTTGAACTTATAATATTTATTTTCTTTTTCATTTTCTCCCTCCAGACACTCATATATGCCCATAATTTTTTTCAAATATGAGGCCTCTCTTTTCATTAAATGTTATTGTATCTATATATGTATAAGTATAAGTATACTATGTATTCCTAATATAACTTGCTTATTTCATGCTCAGTCTATATAAGGTTACATGTATGTGTGTTTTCAAGGGTGTCCATTTGTTAATGGATAATCAATTGATATGTTTGTTCCTAGGGTAAACCACTTTTCTCACTCCCAGTATTCTCCACTTTCTTCTAGGTCTTTGTGTAGGATTGAGCCTTTATGAGCTTTCCCTCTTCCAGGTTTTAGCATGTCTTTTGGTGTCATCCTTGCCTAGCTCATGCACACGCAGTCATATTGGTGAGATATTATGGATATAGCATCTGTTGTTACTAGGAGACATAATCTCACAGAAAAATCCCTGATTCTCAGTCTCTTACCATCTTTTCAACTCTTCTTCCACAATGTTTCCTGAGCCTTAGGCATGAGAACGTTCTATAGATATATCTATTGATATTTGTTTCTTTTAATTTTATATGTTTGAGTGCTTCCCATGCTTGTATGTATAAGTACCTCATATCTTCCTTGTGCTTGAGGAAGATAGAAGAGGTCATCAGCTCCACTGAAAGTGAAAGTACATAGAGTTGTAAAATATCATGTTGATGCTGGTAACCAAACTTGTGACCTCTGCAAGAGCAACAGTGCTCTTAACTACTAAGTCATCTATTCAGCCCAAACTTTTTCCCTTTGAAACACATATTGGACATCCATAAATTTGAACATTTGTTTACTAACAAAAGTGAAGTAAATGTGTGGACTAATCTTTGGGTTAATTTCAGTTTAAATTCATAAGTGATGACCAAAGAGTACAGTTGATGGATTCATTATAAGTGTATGCAGTGTTATAAGAAAATTTCTTCTAAAGTGACTTTTACAGTTTGTATTAAGACATACAGTGAATGTGCGCCCATTTTGCACTTTTTCATTGCAACATTGGAATTTAATGGTGTTCTTAGACATTCAATTAGATTTACTCTGTCACCTCACAGTGATTTTCAATGTCAGCTTCTCATGCCATGCGATATTGAAAACCCACAGGGGGGATGTCTGTTCAGATGTTGGCACATGTTTCATTTAAACTGCTTATTTTCTTATTGTTGAGTTTTAAGAGATGTTTGCATATTGTACAAAAAAAGGTTTTAATGAAGTATTTGGTGAAGAATAATTCTTATTTCTATAGTGTTTGCATTTTCATTTTCAGAAGTATGTCTTTGTAGAACAGGAAGTTTTAATTTTAGGAAGAGTGTCATGTATTGTATTTTCATGTATATGTGTATACTTGTTTTGTGTGTGACTGTGTATATGCCAGTGGTATGTGTTTGTGCCTGTATGTCTCACACACACACACACACAGAGAGAGAGAGAGAGAGAGAGAGAGAGAGAGAGAGAGAGATATTTCACTGTCTGTGCTGTTCTGATTACATGTAAGAATTTATTACTTTCATTACTAAACTTAATGTGTTCAAGATTTTGAGTAATTTTCTTGATATCTAATGGGGTTGTTTTTCAAATTTTGATTTCTGTTCCATTTTGAGTTAGGTTTTTGTTGCTGTTTTTTAAGATGGTAGGGTTTGAATATAGACTCTTCTGTTTTTTCTTTTCTTTTCTTTCATATTCTTTTATTTTTTTTCATTCAAAAAAATTTACATTTCCTCCCCTTCTTCCAGTCTCCTCCCACTCCCCTGACCCCTCCTCCCTCCCCCTGCTTCCTTAAAATAGGGCATGGTACCCTGCCCTGTGAGAAGTCCAAGGCCCTCACCCCTCCACTCCGGCCCAGGAAGGCGTGCATCCAAACAAATCAGGTTCCCAAAAAGATACTACATGCAGAAGAGATAGGTCTGGGGCTGAACAATTTTTTCTTTAAAAAATAATTTATTCACTCATCTAACTTTGCATTTGAAATTCTCTTGTTTAACTAAGGCACCACTCAATTGCATCAAAATAATATATTGAGTGTTTTGTACTCAAAATATTAGAGGAGCTAAGTTGAATTCACATGTGATTTGCAAAAACTTCCTTTTATTATATTGATAAAAATCTAAAATTTGTAGGCATGGATTGCAGTCCAGGTATAATATTTGGGATATTCTGTGAATGATTTTATTTAAGTTTCAAATTAAACCTGTGAAACTGGTATATAAAATTCTTTCTTCATGAATATGCAGCACTGACACAGAAGGGTATGAGGAGTTCAGGGTAAGAGTGATTTGGCAGTAGGAGTGGACTTTCAGAGTTAATGCCACAAGCCAAGATGTGTGCTTCCTCCACCATGTTCTGCATCACTGCGTTATGTGAAACGATTTTGCATACATTTTATGAACATATTTTGAAATTAATATATTTCCAGTCTTGGAGGAAGAGTTAATACAAAGGACAAACTTAAGCTTGGGATCTGTTGGTAAACCTAACAGGAAAAGAAAAGACTTCTGAAGTCATCCAGAAATTCTACTTGTTAAGGCCTGCTTCTCTTATACTGGGCTAGAAAAAATATCAATAAGCATTTTATAATTTGCTCAAAAACTTGCTTAATTCATGGCATTAGAATAGGAGAATCAATTACACTGAGTGTTTTGTACTCAGAAATCCCAAGATTCAGTCAAAAAGTGATATTTAGGAAAAATCATGAGAGATGTATGTTGTTTATGTAAAACACTGTTAAGTTCTGGGTGATTATTTGTTTATCTTTTATTTCAGAACAGAGGTTCCAAAATTACACATGGTGTGAACACATCAGAATAGGGTACTGCACTGTGATAAACGACATCCTGTTTCAGAATGAGCTTCTATCAACTAAACCCATCTCTTTAATAATTTATGAAGGTGAACTATTCAGTCAAAACCACACCATCGTGGTTGAAAATAAAATAGCATACATATAAATGTGCATATGCCTGGAAACTTAATTTTTTATCGCTCACATTGTAAATACAGTTCGTGAATCACATGCTTGACCTTCGAGCTAATTCTATGTGAATCAATAGTGTGAAAAAAGTTGTTCATTATCCTCTCACACTGTTGCACTTGTGTCACTGAGAATCAGTAAGTTGTATTTAAAAGGCTGCAGATAACAACAAAACATCCACTTAGGATGTATGATTAGCAGAAAGATATGTTATCAATTATTTAGAATCTACCTGTATACTTAGTCTATGTAATATCATTGACCAAATATTCATACCAGTGGCTTATTTTATTGTTCATTGATACTTTAGGAAACACTATGGAAAACAAGATTGGTAGAAAATTTAATAAAACATCAAATTATGTAACCCAAGCTACTCTGTTTTAGAAGGCAGAGGAAATCTCAATTTCCATTGAGTTAAACCAAGTCTAGACTAGACAACTTAAGATCATATAAATATTCCTGCATATTCTATCTATATCATTACATGTTCCCCAGTGTATCTTTACAGAACATATTGCACCACCAAAAAGTATTGTCATATCAAAAACCATGTTTTATATTTCTTATACCTAACCTGTTTTTCTGTCTCTGTCTGTCTATCTCTCCATGTGTGTATGTGTGTGTGTATGTGTGTGTGTGTGATTTTAAATAGAAATGTGTGGAGGTTAGAAGTTAATTCTCAAGAGTTAGTTCTTTCATGCTATCCTGTGGAATTTGTGAACTAAACTCAGACTGTCAGGCCTATGCGCAAGTGTCCCTAACTGCTGATGCACATCCTTGGCTACGTCATTGGTACTCAGTTTGTCTTATACTTCATCTGTTTTTGTGTTAATAGTAGGAGCAGAAATTACTAACAAGGTAGAAGAGGGAGAAAATGAAAAAATATAGAAAATAATAAGAGTAATAGAATTTTATTTAAATTAATGGCATGTGTACATTTTTATATTTATTTATTTATTTATTCATTTTACATAACAACCACAGTTCCCCCTTCCTCCTTTCTTCTCCCACTGCCCTTAGCCAATGACTATCTACTCCTCAGAAAGGGTAAGGCTTCCTCCAATGGGGAATCAACAAAGGCTGGCACAGCCCATTGATACAGGACCAAGCCACCCCCATCCACCCCACCATCCTGGCATCAAGGCATCAAGACTGAGAAAGCTAGTTCATGTACTAGGGATAGTACTTCATAAAATAAGTGCATCTACTTTTTCAGAAGGAGTTTAAATGGAGTTACCTTATAAAGAGGATGGGGGATGACTCTTCCAGACACTACAGACTTTAATAAAAGGTGTTTAAGTAACTTTTGTATTGCCATTACAAAAATACCACAAGCTTCTAATCCTTCCCAAACAGTTCCACCAATTACTGCCTGATAGTCTAAGGGGTCATTCTCTGTCAAATCACAAGAAGATTTTTTTTAAAAATTAAATTAATTGACTTTATTTTAGATCCCGGATACAGGTTCTCCTATCTCTTCTCCCACCCCTCCCCTCAGCCCCCACTCTGTTCCAACCCTACAGTCCATTTCTAATAGGAAAGGGCAGGTCTTTCATGACTATCAACAAAACATGGCATATCAAGTTACAGTAAGACTAAGCACTTCCTTGTGTATTAAGGCTGACCAACCAGACTTAGTAGGAGGAGTAGGGTCCTAAAATTCCAGGAAAAGAGTCAGAGATAGCCCCTGTTGCCACTGTTAGGAATCTCACAGGGGATCACCAACTCAACTACAGCATATATGCAAAGCGCCTAGGTCAGTCCCCTGCAGGTTGTCAGTTCAATCTCTGTGAGATCCTATAAGTCAGTTTAGTTGATTCTGAGAGATTTTTTACGGTGTTCTTGATCCCTCTGGCTCCTACAATCTTTTCTCCTCCTCTTCTGAAGAATTCCCCAAACTCTGCCTAATGTTTTACTGTGTTTCCATCAGTTGATGGATGGAATCTTTTTCATAACAGTTAGGCTAGGCACCAATCTGGTCACAGGAGATGGCCAGTTCAGGTTATGTATCTGCTATTGCTAGGAGTCGAAGCTGGGGGTCTTCCTTGTAGATTCCTGGGAGATTCCCTTGTTGCAGGCTTTTAGCCAATGCCTAAATTCTGCACCTTTCTTGTTGTCTCTTTCAGTACTCTTCACATCTGCCCACCTGATCTCTCATCTTCCCTTCCCCATCTGCCCACTCATGAAATGCTTTTCCCAGTGAGATCTGGGTGTCCTTCCATGAACCCTCCTTGTTACCTTGCTTATCTAGAACTGTGGTTTTTAGTATGGTTATCCTTTATTTTACAGCTAATATCCTTTTCCAAGTGAGTATATACCATGTTTGTCTTTCTTGATCTAGGTTACCTAACTCAAGACGATTTTTTTTATCTATAATCCTACAATTTCTTCGTGTCCTTGTTTTTTTTTTAACAATTTAGTAATACTCCATTGTGTAATGCAACAGATTCAAGAGGATTTTTACCTTTTATTACTTTTCAACTTTTGTCAATCAACCACCCCCCACACACACACACATCGATGCCCAAATATTATGGGCTATTGAAATCGCTCTTGGTTACCCTCTGGAACTTGATGACAAAACCCTGATGATGTAAGACACAAGATACCTGAGCCATCAAAACATGTAGAAATCCTACTGGTGACAATCTGGAAATTTCATTTCTTCTTCCTAGTTTACATATTATTAGAAGGTTTATGCATGTATGTTGCTGTAGAAGAAAAGTAATCAAAAGTCTTAATCAGCTACAAACATTGTCAACTACAACAATGGCCTGAAAAGAAATATCCACTGATGAAATAGTGACAAGAATATTATAAAAGTAACTAACTACTTTCTGGTAGAATGAGGCCTACTCTATAAGAATGAACACTTTATCAGTTATAAATTTGCTTATCTGGTCTTGATTTAATTTTGGGAAGTGACATTTATCCAGAACACACACACATTCACTCTTTTCCCTCCTGTGATGTTTTTTGTATCTTTTATGAAAAGGATATTTTTGGAATCCTATATACATCATTCACATGTTTTCAGACCATACTGTAAAAAAAGATCATGATTAGCTAAAAAGAAGTTTTAAATAAAATATGTGGCCACTCAAAAATGAACCCCAATATTACCAATATTGCACTATACAATGTCTGTAACAATAATGGCAAAATTGTGTCATATATGAAGTTAAGCCTTAGACAAATTAACTTTCTCTTATCTCCAAAGTCTCATCTTTTACTGTATCTGTTAGTGTAAGGATTTAACATGTTGTCTAGTTCAGATACAATTTAGCTTAAATATTTTATAATATAACAACCAAAATGAAAAAAAACATCATTAACATTTAGTCTCATAAAACTATGACCATGGTAGAAAAGAACAGGAGGTAAAAAATGACTAATGTGTAATGTGTATTAGCACAAAAAATCAAACATTCACCATTTTGGAAATCATATTTTGGCAATAATCATTGTGGGTGTGTACAGAGTATTCCTATGTCACTTTTTTATGTTTTGCAGTCCTGGAGTTGAGCTTGGTACTGTGGACATTCAATGAAAGGTCTTGACCCTTCCACCACTGTCACACCCATATACAACACTGACCTCTAATGTATATAAAAAATATTTTGTTTGAAAAAATAAAGTTTCTAAGGCCTAATATAAACTCAAAGTACACTCCAAACACAAAGGAAGGAAGTACTATACTAATTTTAAAAATGCAACATGTAAACTTAGGACAAAATCAACTTTAGCAAAATAAATATTTATGGAGACATAAAGTTCACCTTGCATGTCCTACAAAGACCCAACTTCATTCTCATCTACATAAGGATTTTGAGAGCTGCCTGGAATAAAGACAATTTCACATTGTCAATTTCTGAGAAATATGGCATTGAGCAGCAGTTCTTGCCAGTGGTTACATATTGTAATAATCTGATTTTATAACTATCTAATTTTGCAAACTAGTGAAAGCTGCTTCCTACTCCCAGAGTTATAAATTAAACTGTTCTCTGTGTAACTGAACAAAAGGATATTTTAATCCTCAGGGAGATTCTAAAGTGCAGTCAGAACTATGTTTTTAAAATCATATATTTAAAAAAAATCACACTTTTATATAATATATTTTCATGTTATTTTCTACTTACTATCACATTCAAATACACCCTGGTACTCACCAACCTGGCTCTTTTCCAACATCATTATTATTTTATTATTGATTGATAACTCCCTGGTTCCAATTAGTTTTGATCATGTGAAATGTCTACTGAATTTGGGCAACATACTAATGACCACATTCCTCTGGTGTAGGAGGGTCCTTCTGTATTTGGGTTGCTTTATTGGTTAATAAAGAAACTGCCTTGGCCTTTTGATAGGGCAGGACTTAGATAGACAGGGAAAGAGAACAGGATACTGGGAATGGAACAGAGTCAGAGAGAGCCGCCATCCATGAAGCTGCCAGGTCAGAGACGTTGAATCTTTCCCGGTAAGCCAGGACTAGTGGCGACACACAGATTATTAGAAATGGGTTAAACAAATATGTGAGAGTTAGCCAATAAGAGGCTAGAGCTAATGGGCCAGAGAGTATTTCAATGAATACAGTTTCTGTGTAATTATTTCGGGTGTAAGCTAGCCAGGCACCGGGCAGCGGGGGCCGGGTGGCCGCCCGGACCAAAAACAGGCCCGCGCACCTCATTACTACATTCCTCCAATGAAAAATGAGCTTCCCTACCTCATCAGCCAACAACTGCCAGAAATGCCCCAGCTATGGGTGGGTGGAGCTTTCAAGACCCCACTCTAGTTGAAACTTGACTGACTTCTTTTAGTTTATGTCTTCTACAGGGGAAAACATCTGTGGTGAGTTGATGTGCACATCAAGCATGTTCAGAAAACAGATTTTTAGAGCTCTCCTCTACATTCCCTAGTTCTTAAGTCATCTCTGAACACTCTTCCTCTATGTTCAGAGAAACTTGAATAGGTCATGTTGATACCAGTGACTCATCTATGGCTGGGCATCCACAGTCACTTATTCCTAGCACTTTTACCTTCTCTAAGTATCTGTATTAGCAGAACACTATTATAAAATCCATATTGAAGATTCCACAAATCTCTGGACCGAAACATAAATCAAAAATACTAAGATGCTGGCTTGACAACCTCACCATTTATTGAAACAGTACCAACAGGTATCCAATTAAGATGTAGGATATTTCCATTCGTGGGCTTTTAACCAGATTAACAGTATCAGGTTTAAAAATCTCACCAATGGAGCAAGCCTCATATTAAATCTTAAAGTACTTGGTTATCCCTATAACTCAAGCCACAACCACATAAGAGCTTACAGGCTATCAGGTCACCATTATGCCATCTAGGGTAAGATCATTGATATGATTTTTTTCTCTCCCAGGACCTTGCATAGTACCTTCCTACACTATCAAAGTTTATTTTTCTGGTAAGCTTGATATTGATTTCTCAGTGTTCTGCAATCAGTGTATGATTGCAACCATCTAGGTTTAGTGGACAATCAAGACCAATGGCAATAACCTGTGTTGTTTTGAGAACATCTGGGATATTGTTGGCCAGTAACTCAATATGGAGGTATCCAATGCCTGGTGCTTACATTTTCATTAAATAAGTCATGTCTTCTAGGATCTGTGCAGTGCACATGTGCATAATATCCGTGATCAATGTACATTTTGCTTTGTTAACTAGCTTACAGACTAATTGATTTCCCTGATACTTATTCACAAAACTGTGATTTGGGTTAACTCACCACCTTCCACCTTAACCTGACTTCAACTTTTAAGCTTAAGTTTCTCTCCCCCTACACACATAAAACTATGCTGACACATTGAAACACAATGAAGGATGGAAATTATAAGTATTATATGTCTCTTTGAACTTGGGAATAAATAGGAATTTTCTACTTCTGAATGTCAATGAACACGGTAAGTAAACGTGGACACTTACATTATATAATTTTTGTCGCATTATGCAAAAGTGGTTTATGTAGAATATCTATCCTACAGTTAATTTGTTATGGCTCTTAGAAATCTAAGTCAGAGTCAGACATTAGCCAGGAAAGCCTTTTGCCATTGAGCTATGTGCCCAGCCCTGGAACGATAATCATTAAACATGTACTGTAACTTTAAAATAAAGTTATTATAGAAAATCAAATTAGGCAGTGCTAACACTACAGATGTGAAGAGCAATTTATCTCATACTTGACAGTTCTTATTTTCATTTCTTTCTACTTTGAAAAGATAAATAAAAAATAAAGGTTTAATTATAAAGCAATTTACCTGATGTTTTTTTTGCACTATTCCCCAATCAACAACTGAAGCAATCTCTTTCATGTATGTGCTGTAACACGCTCTATGCAGAATCGGTGCTTTTTGGTACCTTAGCTGCATAGCTATGTGGTGAGTCACCCATTTCAAATTATCATGTTACTGAAGAGTGGTTCTTTTCAAATTTAAATTTTTATCATAGGAAAAATGGTCAATTCTTCAGCAACGTCACTTTTTCATTTTTTGAAAATATATTTTTTTCGTACAATATATTCCTGTTATAGTTTCCTAATCCACATTTACAACCAGATCCTACCCACCTCACCACCCACCCTGATCCATATCCTTTTGGTCTCTGGTTAGAAAACAAGCATGAATCTAAGGAATAATGATAAAATAAAATAAGATAAAACATATAAAAAGTAAACATAAACAAAAACCCAAGTCAGAATAAGACAAACAAATGGAAAAAATGAAAGAGGACCAAAAATAAAGAAGAATATGCACATAGAAATCACATCAAACACAAAATTGACAGCCACAATATATAGGAAAGAGACGTATAAAGGGGCGGGAATCTCTGACACAAATTATGAGACAACTAACCCTAAAAGATACTATTGAGTTCCTTTTCTGTTAACCATCTACTGCAGATGAAGGGGCCTACACTTAAGGGTGTTTTGTTTCACCAGTGAGACTCCCTTAGAGCAAACTAAGCTTTCATTGACAAGTGATTATCAATTGAAGCTAGCTTTTGGCTTAGGGATGGGAGCAGGTACCCTCCTCTCAATTCTAAGACCCTATCTGGTTCATACCCATGCATGTCCTGTGCATGCTCTCTGAGTTACTGTATGTTCATCTATGCAACAATCATGCTGTGTTATAAGCTTTACATAAAAAACACTTAAAATCTAGACAGGAAATTAGGAAAAGGTTCCATGAAAATAGTTTTTAATTTCAAATCAAATTTTATAAACTCTCTAATCAAAACAAATTATAGTATTTCAGATTACAATGATAAAACATCACAAAAAATTATATTTTATAAATAATGAAGACCATTTTCGACATAAATACTAATGAATTCAAGGAAAGAGATTCCCCTCTCTACCTCTGAACATCTCTTTATTATCTTGTTTGTTCCATCTCTGGCCACCTTTGACTATGAGAATCACCAAGAAAATAAATGTATCTTAGGCAAATAGAATTCATCACTATACTTCACAATAACCAACAAACAGAGAGTAGTACCAATGCAAAGATCTCAAAATTATTTTAAAGTTCTCAACAGCAATTAAGTTTCTCAGATGTGCAAAATAAGATACTATCATTTTGTTAAGTGTTTTCTTTTATTTTATAAGACAGGGTTTTATAGTGATATTTTACTTGTGTTTTAATAAATAAAACTTGCCTAAAGATCAGAATGTAGAACTAAGCCTCTAGAGGCCAGGAAGTGCATGCACACACCTTAACCCCAGAACTCAAGGCCACCCTTGACTACAGGACATTGAGTTATCTAAAAAAAGAAATAGAGCTCACACAAGGTGCTCTCAACACTCTGGAGTCAAATGCCTTTAATCCCAGAACTGGGGAGATAGAGACAGAAGTGATATGGCTGGGCAGAGAGAGGTATATAAGGCAAGAAGAGACACTGCAGTCTGAGGTTTGGTGAAGAGCAATGTAGCCTAGAGTCACGCTGAGGACAGGATCACCTGTTTGTCTGAGTCATGATAGAGGTAAGAACTCTCTAATGGCTTGGCTACTTTGCTTTTCTGATCTTCAGGTTGAACTCCAATATCTATTTTTGCATTTTTATTAGTGATGGTACAGGACTTCTCTGTGTTAATAGCCCTAGCTCTCCTGGAACTAGCTCTGTAGACCAGGCTGGCCTTGAATTTATAAAGATCCACCTGCTTCTGTCACTTGAGTGCTGGGATTAAAGATGTGAACCACCACCACTTGGCCATTTTGTTAAGGTTTAAAGAAAATAAAAACATAATTATTGCTAACAACTTGCATAATCCTTTGATACATCACTGACCCTGTTGAACATTAATGAAATAATTAACTGCAATGAAGAAATGATGAATGGATTTATAATTTTAAAAGTCATGATATTCAAAGGCAATAGAGTATTTATTTGAAAAATTATGTCTGTAAACTCAAAACTGTTGGTTATTTAAACATCTCAGATTTTACTACTACAAAATTAGATAATACTGTTATCAATCCTGACTTCTTGTTACTGAGGGTCAGCTGACATATTATCGACACATTGTTTCATTTTTCAGACATCTTTATAATAAGCACAGGTTGGAACATTGATGTTAAGAATACATCCTTCTCTGTAATTTTTATAGAAGTTGAAAAAGATATATCTAAATATAAGGAGTGGAAGAAACTCAAGCAATTTATAGACAGGAAAAAAAAAACACTTAGGAGAACATCCCAGAGTGGAAGATAATTACAGAGTACCTAAATAAAAATGGGAAAGTCAGAAAGTGAAAATGAACTTCATAAAGACTGCTATTAATGCTTTATTTTTAATTTGCTACCTACTTAATGTTGAAAATTACTCATTGTAAAGACTGGTTATGCTAGAGAGTTGTTTCTATAATATTGTCAATATAGGTTCATGTTGCAGATTTCATCAGTTAATATAAAAATCCCATTTTTTAACCAATGAGCTCATGCATTTAAATACCTAGTAAAACATAATTCAATATACTTTAAATATTTAAAATCTGAAATAAAAGTTCATGTGGCAATTCCATATAACTATATAAGCTTTTGCACAACTTAGCATATGAATACAAAACTAACAAAATAAATATTACATTAAGAGTAGTCTGAAAAGTTTTCAGTATTATTCTGGATTTTCACAAGTGATAAAATCTATAGTCTCCTGTTTGAAGCTAAAGTTACACACAAATTATCCATCAGTGAACGTAGCAATCCAAGAAATCTCAAATCTGTTTAAAATTGTCTGTAATTTAGCTTCATCCTCTTCTAAATTGAAGTAAAATCCCGCTGAGATGGGTATAACAATTCTCAAATTTTAGCTGTCCCATCTAACACTTAAGAATTTCTATGACCATTTGCCTCTGTAGTTATGGAATTGTCATATAATTCAAATGTTTTTCTTTTCAAATTGTGTGTATATTGTATGTGTTTGTGTGTTGAAACATGCTTGTGTGTATTCAGGTCCCAGCAGAGTCCAGAAGAGGATGTCATATCCCCTGGATACTAAAATTACCATTGATTATAAACCACCTAACTTGGGTGACGGGAAATGTGAGTCTTCTACAAGAGCAGTATATGTCCAGGCCACTGAATTATTGTGTTAACTGAAACATCAATATTGACTTTCAGGAAAAGATTAGCCTTGGCACTTACCTGTTCATGTTATCAGAGTTGTCATAGTTAGAGTCTGGGCTGGATATACCTACAGTCTAGGTTTTGGCCATCCATCCTTAGTAGGATAATTAAATAGCAAGTGATAGTGCATACCAGAAAAGAGATATTTAATCAAAGTGACTGAACTGTCCAGGTTGACTCTATTTTGTTCTACTTTTAGCTAACACCATGTCATGTTTCACCCCCACTGCTCCCCAGGCCCCACTGACTACATCCTGCTGAGCAGATCATTCTTATACAGTCACATTCATGCTACTAGGAAGTTCGTTGTTTTTTAAATACAGAGAAATGATTCCAATCTACTGACAATTTTGAAATTTCTTTTAACTGTCCTAACCTTAATATGATGTAATTTTGTTTTTTGAATTTAGAAACCCTCCCCTGCCTGGCTTCAAGGCTGACAGATATGGTCTGAGCCTGCTCTAGGTCACACAGAAATGAAGAACTCTTTGTCTGAATTTCATTGACTGGCATTCTCCTATGTCTTGAGCAGGTATGACAGGGACCACTCTGAGAACAGGAACAAAGAAGTTCAGTCACCTGGCAAGTCTATTTCAGAGGAACTCTCATGAGTTTTAGTTTTAAGTAGAGAATCAGAAGGGTGCATAAGGCAATGTTTTTCTGGCATCTAGCAGTGTTTTGTTTATGTTTACTTTGCAAGAATTCAAATTTTCTATTACTAACACCTGTGCTATATGATAGACTCCATTTACTTTGAAATATTATAGTTGGAAAGCAGTGTTTTTCCATTGTGTGTGTGTGTGTTGGATGTGTGACATGCATGAGAAGGCTAGAAGACAAACAGAGTGTCACTACTCCAGAGCTGTCTACCTTGTGTTTTGAGGTAGGTTGCTCATATTCTTGGGGCTTGATGATTTGGCTAAGCTGGCTGGCCAGTGAGCCCCAGAGATCCACCTCAGTTTAGTTCCTCAATACTGGGATTAAAAATGTATAGCCACACCCATTTTTAAATTTGTCTTTTAAGGGTTGAATTCAGGTTCCTGCACATCAATTACTTTATCATCTGTGCTATCTCCCTAGTTTCATGTTTTCCCCTTTGTACAATTTTGAAGACTCTTTCCTTTTCTACTTTATACATTGCAATTATAGACAAGAAGGAATTGTATCTTATTCCTGGATCAAGAGCCTGTGAAATCTATTTCGTAAATTAATATCTATTACTTCTCAGGCACAAAGGACACTAAAATATAAGGAACTTCTCTGCACACATACACAGAAATACAAAAACACGTTTCTTATTCATTATTGTTATTATTCACTAACATATTATATTCTCACCACGATTTCTCTCCGTCTGCCCCTCCCAGTCCCTCTTCCTACCTTCACTCTCTTCAGACCCATTACTCAAAAAGTTTCCCTTCAGAAAAGAGCAGCAATTTATTTTATAAAAAAGCCAGAAATACACAATGCAACAAAGAACATATCTTCAACAAATGGTGTTGGCCTAACTGGATGTCAGCATGTAGAAGAATGCAAATATGTCCATTTTTATCACCCTGCACAAGACTCAAGTTCAAGTGGACCAAAGACCTCAACATAAAACCAGATACACTGAACCAGACAGAAGAGAAAGTGGGATACAAGTTTGAACACATCTACACATGAGACAACTTTCTGAACATAATAAGATCAACAATTAATAAATGGAACCTCATAGGACCAAAAAGCTTTTATAAGACAAAGAGCACTGTCAATCGGACAAAACAGCAGCATACAGATTAGGAGATTTAGGATCACATTTCTTAATGTAAAACTGTGATTCTCACATATCTTTTGGAACATTGGTAGAAGAATAATGATATTTAAGAGAATAGAAAAAGTTTTCAAGAGCGAATAATCTAGATCCCAAAAGACAAACACGATATGCATTCTTTAGTATATGGGTATTAGCTTTTAAGATTTTGATAGACATGCTTCAATCTGTATAAACACAGAAGATAGATATGAATATAAGGGGGTGGGGAGGGGAAGATCACCCAAAGAGGTAGAAATGAATATATAAGTAGAGAGTGATATGGGGGAGACTGAAGTGAGAGAAGTAAATGAAGAGTAAAAGAAAAAGGGGGTAAGAAAGGGAATACAGGGACAGACAACTAAAACTCAGTCCCATATGAAAGATCATATGGAAACCTAATTTATTGTTTTTTATGATTTTATGTACATTTAAAATGCATTCTAATTATTCTTTCTTCACATTCTTGTTTCTTTCCCAACTCTGGTAGCTCCTTCCAATCTTCACAATAGATCATTGTCCCATATTTATCATGTTTTGTTCCATCCTTCTGATTTTTAATTCATCTATGTCATGGCTACAGAAAGTAGTAATACTAATGGAAACTTAAATGATTTTAGCACTTACAAAAGTGAATTAAACTCGGTAATGTTATAAAAGCTGAGAGGACGTGATTAGGGCAAACTATCACAAAGCACATGTATTACACATGAAGAAGCATGATGGTATTTAAATGAGCACATGTTATATACTGGAAAAGAATGACTTTATAAAGAAAAAAGGTTGATAAGCTTAGGCAGGAAACAAAATTAAACTGTTAAAAATTACCTACTTGTATATTTGAATTAAGAAGAGGAAACAAGCAGAAAGAAATTGAAGATCAATGCAATAGTAAAAATCAGTTATAAGCTGGCAGACCTAAAACACTTGCTATTAGTTAGCACTTGAATTCATCACAATTCTAGAATAGACAACCATGTTATCTACCAGTAAATAATAATAAATATAGATATTTATAAATAAACACATTTTAGTGTCATTTTAAGCATAATTTTTAGTTGAAAATAATTGTATGGGGAATGTGATGACATTACAAAAATAATCAATCACACACTAGAGTACGTGAATTAACGTTAAGACTACTTTAAAAAAAGAAAGATCTTCTGAGACACTAATAGTTGTGTAAAGATGGAAATTCCTTTCCTCAAGAAGACGTGGCAATCCTGATGAGTGGCATCTGACAAACAAAATCAAAGCATGGGGCAATAATAATGGAACTGAAGGAAGAAATAGAGAGGTTGATTCCTAAAGTTCAAGACTATAGTACGTTCATGTCCATAATTGAGCGTTTGTGGTGGCAGAAAATCAGCAAAGCAATGCATCGCCTGAACAGCAATATCAACCAATTTGATCTGTTTGTTAATTGCAGAAGAGTTCATTTGACTACAGCAGAGTTCACATTCTGCTCAATTGCACACAAAATATTTGTCACTAGATTACATCCAAATTAGTAAATATATACTCAAGAGAACTTAAAATTCACTAGGCAAAGGATCTTCTCAGGCTATCGCACTTCATTATATAAACACACTGTGTGATGGCTTAAATAAAAATGGCCACATAGGTTGATAGGGAAAGTCAGTTAGGAAGTGTGGCCTTTTTGAAGTAGATGTGGCATTATTGGAGAAAATGTGTTTATAGGTGAACTTTGAAGCTTCAAATGCTCAAGCCAGGGCCAGTGTCACTCTGTTATCCTGCTGTCTGCTACTCTAGATGTAGAACTCTTGGCTACCTCTTCAGGACCATGTTTTCCACCCTGATAATAATGAGCCAAATCTCTAAACTATAAACCAGCTTCAGTTAAATGTTTTTCTATACCATAGCTGCAATGGTCATAGCATCTATTCACAGCAATAAAACCCTAAGACATGCTCAAAATTTTAAAAACATGTTCATATTGTAGATCCAGATAAGCATCATAACAGTTCATATACCTCATTAACAAAAATAACAAAATGCATTAGTATAAGTTAAATATATATTCTCTAAAAGGCACTTCTACAACAATATCTGTAACTAATATTGTAAAAGTGACTAACTGATAATTAATTGTTACATTTTATAATTAAGTACACTTTTCTGTCAATACTCTTATTAAACATTAGGTGTTCATATATATTACAGTAATATAAGACAGAATGCAGTCAGAATTAAAAGAGATAATTAGCTTAGAACTGGTTGTAGCGGTACATGATTTGTATTCCATCACTTGGAATGTATTGGAGGTAGAGTCAGGTGGATTCCTGGGAGTGTGAGACCAGCCTAGTAAACATAGTGCATCACACAATAGTCAAAGCAACATAACAACAATAATCTGTCTCAATAACAAACAAAGAATTAGCTTGGGTTTATTTGCCGATAGCATTATTGTCTATAGTAAAGTTATTAGATACAAGATCAATACACAAAAGTCAGTTATTTTTAAATACTTAGATACCAATTGGAGCAAGAATATTGTAGGATTCTTTGCTGTTGTTTCACAGTAGCTTTCTTTGTTTTCTTGCTGGTGTGGATGTGTTCATGTCTGTAAGGGTATATGTGTACAAGAATAGGTGTTTATGTAAAGATGAGATTATTGCTGACTGTCATTCATAAACAGATTACTATTAATGCATATATGTGTAATTCTGAACACTGAATATGTAGGCACCCTGAACACGAAAAAAAAAAAAGACATGAGATTCCCAGTAATTGGAATTCTAAGTATTAGTCATCCAACAGTTGTGGGTACAAGGAACCAAATCTGGGTTGTCAACAAGAACAGCAAAGTTGTCTACTACCCTCTGTGAAGACATATCTCTAGACTTTAGAATTGAAAATTTTAAAAATGCATAGAAGTGTATAAATATAACTCAAAATTCTAAGATATACATGCATAAAGCTACAAACATTGATGAAAGAAACCAAATCAGATCTTAGTAAACCTTTAGATATCTAGCATTCATTAATTAAATGATTCACAGTTGTTTAAATGTGAAATCTTAATAGAGTTCATAAATCCAATAAATTCCTAATAAGACTTGGAGGAGGTTTGTTTGTAGATATTATCAAACTTATTTGAAAGTTTATTAGAACATGCAATGAGAACAAAATAGACTACATATCCTTTTAAAAGGAAGAAACAACAGCAACAAAACCAAAAAGGAGCAGTTCAGCTAATTAATTTCAAGACTAAATATAAAGTTATAATAATGAAGACAGAAGTCTATTGGTTAATAATACACACACACACACACACACATACACACAGAGAGAGAGAGAGAGAGAGAGAGAGAGACAGACAGACAGACAGACAGACACAGAGAGAGACAGAAAGAGAGAGAGAGAGCAATGAAACAAAATAAAAATCCCATGAAATTGTCCTGTACAAATACATTCCACCGGTGACTGGTGAAAGCACAAAAGTTTAATAGAGAAAGGTGAATATTTTACAAAAATTACTACTAAAACAATTAGACAAGGTATGAATCTTTTTTGTTTGTTTGTTAGGTTTTTCAAGACAAGGTTTCTCTTGTAACAGCCTCAGCTGTCCTGTAACTACCTCTTATTGACCAGGTTGGCCTTAAAGTCATTAGGATCTGTCTGACTTTGCCTTCCAAGTGCTGGGATTAAAGGCATGTGCCATCACAACCCAGAATGAATCTTATCACTGAACATTTTATAGCTTTTAGAAAACTTTAACTCAAAAGGAATCAGATACTTAGAGTATTCTGAAGGAATGATAACTACCATAGTAAATACTGTTGACAGGTTTAATCCAAACACTAACAAAACTGAGTCCAAAGGATTGTCAGTTTTGCTTTAAAATGTATTTTATTGTGAATTTAGGGCTTTACTGTTCTACTTGAACAGGCCTTGTCTGAAATAATATAAAACTAAAATTAAAAGTGGCTGCAAGTACACACATAAAAAACAGACTCATTTTAAATGCATGTTGGTAGTTGAAGTAAGTCAGTGTTAACACTGGTATATATTATATAGCAGTTATATGAAATCCTAGAAAAACAGATCTCTACAAGATAAAGAAACCAGTATCAGATACATTTAACAACTTTTTCTACTCAAATAAATCCAGTGTTTATTTGATTACAGGTGTGTTTTGAATTTTAAGGCCTGTGAGATTATTCTGCATGGTGATGCAGTGATGTACACATGGTTTTATCCCTTTACCAGAACACATAAAACTTCGGTGTACAATAAGTGAAAATATATAATATCACATTAAAATAGAGAGCATATATGATAAAATGCTACATGTAATAATATAGTGGACATTTGTGGGAATAAAGATGAGCAAAATGTACTGAAAGAAAAAAATCTCAAAATGCATGGAGATTTCAGGAATCAACACTCTCAGAGTTCTCTGCATATGTTGTCCACTGGGCTCAAAATCTTTTGTATTACTTTTACATAACTTATCAGTTTTGTAATCACTAAAGTTTAATTCTAAGATGTAAAAAAATGTCAGTAGATGGATCTCAATGTGGAATGTGAGCAAGAATGAGTAGCTGAAAGGAATCATGATAATTACTTAGATTTGGAGAGATTGACATGAATTTTAAGTTTAAGTGAAGTAGCTACAGATGGGTACCAAAGGAGTTATGCATAAAAACATGTACATGACTTGTATACATACATGTAGAATACAAAAAAATATGAGAATGAACATACTCAGAATTTTATTCTTGGCTTCTAATGTGGTAACCTATTTAAAAAAATGAATGAACCTTAGGAAAATGATTGATACTAGATTTGTTAAAAAAAACTCACAAGGTGAATCTGAAAGTGATATAAGTAGAAAGTGTTTTTTAAGTAGAAATTAAAAGAAAGCAAAGAAATAAATAAGGTAATTTTCTATTTTTTTTGATGAAGATAATATTTGTATTTTTACTTATAGCTTAAGCTTTACTGTAGATGAAGATAATTGGATTCTTTATTTAATAGTTTCACTTTAAGAATTTTTTAAAATTTATTTTGTTTTACATAATATTTTTATTGATTATTTGAAATTTTCACATCATGAACCATTATCACCCTCACTTTCTAGTTCTCCCAGGTCTGTCAACCTCACTATTGTAATCACCCCCCCCAAAAAAAGGAGAAGAATGAAAGAAAATAAGTCCAATTTCTGTTGCTCACATACTCACAGGAGCATGGCCAGACTCCCAGTATCCAGCCCATTAAATAAAACTCAATCCTTCTCCACCAGTTCCCCACCAGAATAAATCAATTGTGGAGAGCTACACTTCAGCATCCTTTCACAATTTTGTTTGTTTTTTATATCCCCACCTCTGCTTCCCCTCCTTTGTTTCCTCCAACTCCCTCCTCCTCCAGCGAATCCTCCTCCCCCATTTCTCTTCAGAAAAGGGCAGGCCTCTCATGGATATCACCTAGTCATGGTATTTTAAACTACAGTGAGACTAACCAGCTTCTCTCCTATTAAAGCTGGGCAAGGCAATCCAGTAGGAGGAAAGGCTCGCAAAAGCAAATAACAGAGTCAGAGATAGCCTCTGCTCCCACTGTTAGGACTCTCACAAAAAGACCAAGCTACACAACTGTCACATATATGCAGAGGGTCCATGCCTGTCCCATGCAGACTTCCTGGTTGTCAGTTCAGTCTCTGTGAGTCCCTATGAGCCCAGGGTAGTTGCACCTGTGAGTATTCTTGTGGTGCCTTGATCCCTCTGGATCTTAGCAGTCTTTTGTCCCCTCTTCTGCAGGATTCCCGCAGTTCTGCCTAATGTTTAGCTGTGGGTCTATATATCTGTTCTCATCAGATGTATATAGTTGGTGGGTGAAGTCTTTCTGATGATAATTTAGCTAGGTCTATGAGTATAGCAGCATAACATTAGGAATAATTTCAATGAATTTATTTGTTTGTTTGTTTATCTGTGACAGTTAGGTTTAGTTCTATCCTAGATCTCTGGGCTATCCTCCCTCTGGGTTCTGACCTCAAGGCAGAATCAGGGGTGAGCTCCTTTTTGAGGTATGGGCCTCAAGATAGACAAGTCATTACTTGATCACTGCCACAATTTCTATGCCATCTATGCCATTTCTATACTCCAGTATATCTTGTAGGCAGGGCAACCTGTAGGTTGAAGGATTTGTGGCAGGATTGGAGTCTCAGTCCCTCCTCTGGAAGTCTTGCCTGGTTTCAGAATATGGCCAGCATGGACACCATATCCCCCATTTCATACATTGTAAACAGACAGCAATGTCTAGTCTAGTTCCTTTTCACAGTGAGATTCATGTGTCCTCTTTTGAGCCTTATTTGTTACTTAGCTTCTTTGGTATGTTGAGTGTAGCATAGTTATCCTCTACTTTATGACTAATATCCACTTATAAGTGGTACATTCTGTTTTTCTTTTTGTATTTGGTTACCTCACTTAGCATGAACTTTTTTGCTTTTATCCATTTGCCAGCAAATTTCATGATGTCATTGCTTTAGCAGCTGAATAATAATCCATTGTGTAAATGAACATTGGTGCAAAAATACTAAATAAAACAAAAATCTAACAGCCTGTCAAAAAGATCATTCACCAAGATCAAGTGGGCTTCATCTCAGAGATGCAAGGAAAATTCAACTTAAGAAATTTGTCAATATAATTCACCATGTAAACAAACTGAAAGAAAAAGAAAAACTTCATAACCATCTCCTTAGATGCTGTAAAAGCCTTTAAAATATCTAAAACCAATTCATGATAAAAGTCTTAGAGATATGAAGTTGGTAAAGACTTTTCCCCTTCTGTAGGCAGCCCTATTGTCTTGCTGACTGTGTCCTTTGCTTTACCCAAGGTTCTCAATTTCAGGAGATCCTATTTATTAATTGTTTCTCTCAGTGTCAGTGCTACTGGTGTTGTATTCAGGAAGTAGTCTCCTCTGCCAATACATTCAAGGGTACTATCCACTTTCTCTTCTATGAGCTTTAGTGTGGTTGGATTTATGTTGAGGTCAATGATCTATTTGGACTTAAGATTTGCCCAATGCAATGGATATTGATTTATTTGCATTCTTCTATATATTGATTTTCAGTTATATCAGCATTTGTTGAAGATGCTTTCATTTTTCCATTTTATATTTTTAGCTTCTTTGTCAAAAATCAGGTGTTAATATCACCATCTACTCCTTCTGGGTGAACTTGGTTCTTTTTATTGTAGATCTTTCAGGTGTTATGTTAATTTACTATTCTGAGATTTTCCCAGCTTCTTTATGTAGGCATTTAGTGCTTTGAACGTTCATCTTTGGACTGCATTTATTGTGTCCTATAAGTTTGCAGGTATTGTATGCTCATTTTCATTGAATTTTAGGAAGTCCTTAACTTCTTTCTTAATTTTTTCCTGACACATTAAAGATTCAGTTGAGCATTGTTCAATTTTCATGTGTTTGTGGGCTTTCTAAAATTAGTGTTCAGAGGGATAATCTGCAAAATATACAAAGAACTCAAGAAATTAGACATCAAAGTCCTAAATTATCCAATTAAAAATGGGGTACAGATCTAAACAGAAAAATCTCAACAGAAGAATCTCAAATTGCTGAAAAACACTTAAGGAAATGTTCAACATCTTTAGTCACTAGGGAACTGCAAATCTAAACAACTCTGAAATACTATTTTACAGTGATCAGAATGAATAAGATCAAAAACACTTATGATTGCTTATGCTGTAGAGTGTGTGGAGTAAGGGGAACACTCCTCCATTGCTGATGAGAGAGTTCAAACTTGCACAGACACTATGGAAATCAATATGTTGAATTCTCAGAAAATTAGGAATCAATCTAACTCAAGACCCAGCAACACCACCTTTGGGCATATACCCAAAAGAGGCACAATCATACCACAAGAACATTTGCTCAACTGTATTCATGGCAGCACTATTTGCAATAGCCAGAACCTGGAAACAACCTAAATGTCCCTCGACCAAAGAATAGGCAAAGAAAATGTGGTAAATTTACACAATGGAGTACTATTTGATGGAAAAAAACAATTACATCTTTAAATTTGCAGGAATATGATGGTGCTAGAAAAAAATTACATCCTGAGTAAGGTAACCCAGACTCAGAAAGACAAATATAGTATGTAATCATAAGTCAATACCAGACGTAAAGCACAGGATAACCCATCCTACAGTCCTCAACCCCAGAAAAGCTACAACCCTCTTCCAGAAACAGATGGGAACAGATGCAGAGGTCCACAACTAAGCACTGAGCTAAGCTCCAGGTGAAGAAAGGGATGAGTGATCATATGAACAAAGTGGTCAAGAATATAATGGGGATACCCACAGAATCAACTGATCTGAATTAAGGAAAGATCACTTACTCTAGACTGACAAACAACTACGGAACCTCAATAGGATCAAACTAGGTCCCCTAAATACAGATGACAATGGTGTATATGGACATTGGGCAGTATATGGAGCCACTGTTCATGGGACAGAATCTAACTTTAATACATGAACTACCTTTTTGGAACCCATTTTCTATGGAAAGATACATTTCTCAGCCTAGGCATGAGGGTAAGGGGGCTTGGTCCTGCCCCTAAGAGGTGATGAAATAGACTTAGTTGACTTCCCAGGGGTGACCTTAACCTTTCTGAGGAGCAGATATGGCTGGGGTGGGAGAAGGAGGAGGAGTAGAGGAGAGAGGGGTATTAAATAAATGATTAAATAAGTAAATAAATAAAATTTGAAAAGCTTGGAGAGGTCAGGTATACAAGTGACATAACTGATGTGGGATTCCCCTCTGTTTGCTGTGAATACCATTCATAATATGTAATTGTGGTAATATTTTACAGTGGCAAAACTCCATAGCAACCATGCCTATCTGAAGATGTTTCATGTAACTTGTGACTAGGCAAACTGAAAACACCTGTGAGTTATTCTCATGAGAATAATAATTTACATTTATGGATTCTGAATATCATGATCCCAGTCTAATTTTGAGATAGGATGTGACAAATCCTGGTCAAAGAACATTTAGCAAATACATGAGCAAAAGTTTCTAATACTTCCCTAACAATTTTAAATCAATTGGTGAAGACTCAGAAAATGTGGCCATTGAGAGGAATCTGAGGATTCATAATGAAATGTAATGCAGTCTCTTAGAAGGAATCTGACAACGATAACACAAAAGTAAAAACTAAGGAAATCAGAGCTTAAAATAATGGACAGTGATTAGTGAGTGGGTTATGATATAAACTCATGATATAAATTCTGGTGGTAGAGGCAGAAAGATCCCAAGTTCAGCCTAGTCTTCTGAAGCAGAACCATCGGTCACAGAAGAAAAGAGCTATAGCTTGATGGTAATGTATAATTTTACCAGTTTTTTTTTACACACATCATACAATCTTAAATCTTAACAAGGGGATTTCTCCACAAGAAACATAGGAATATTATGAAATATTTAAATATATTATAAAGTTAAAATAATTCTAAACTAAAACCCTTATATGAATATAAATAAGAAACACCTGGTGCTTCATCTGAAAGGAAAAACAGGGTGGTTATATGGTGACCTCAAATACATGGACATAAATATTGCATATCTCTTGATCTCTAATTCTTGCTCTAATTTTAATGTGTAAGGATTAGTGATAGTAATTAGAAAGGCATCATTTAATAATGCTGCCATTGGGTTCATTGCAAGAATAAAGAAAGGGAACAAAAAAGCTCTCTGTTTTTCAATAATACATACAGTGAGTGTCTGGAAATTTCTTTTCCTCAGAATGCAATACCATTACCACTCTGAGCTCACAGTAGTTTCTCATCTTTCTTATTTCTTCTTTTTCCAAGGTTTAATTTGTGGTGAGACTAATGTTATATTCTCTTCTTTAGGCACACCAAGAAACCTTTTCTATTGCAGTATATCAAGACGGCACTTCAGTGGTCTATAAATTTTCTCAAGAATAGCTCCTAATAAATGGAGAGTAGAAGGAATTTTATTAACCATCCAATATGTATTTTTTTTCTCAGAATCCAAAGTAAAGAGCCAATTTGGGAGGCACATATAAATCTTATAAATGTATTGGTAGAGAAGCAGTGTGCACTGCTATCAAACACATCATTTCTTATAATTCTATGAGATTTAAGTAGATGGGTGTTCTGAGTGCTTGGAATGATATCCTGAATATTATTCTCACTCTCCAATCATTTCCAGAGCAATTCACACACAGTCATTTGGAAACATTATTGAAGAATCACATTTTTAAAAAATCTTGAATTTAATGTTGGAGAGTAGTCACTTTAATTCACAATTACCTTTTAGATTTCTATATTATCTGAACTCTAGTTACATCAGTGATATACAAAATCATTTTAAATGTAATAAAAATATCCCAATTCATTACCAGAGATCACCCTAGAAAATGTGATTAGGTATAATTTAATATCTTAATATGAAAAACAATGAAAGTCAGATCTGGTTCATCATGGTGTCATGTGTAGATTTTAGGTGATAAGCATGAATATATTTCTACCAGTAGTAACCAGTGGAATTATTTTTCCTTATTACAATTAAAGCACTGAACATGATTAAACATGATTATCAATGGTCCATTCTTTTTACAAAAATATTACATTATGTTATTATTCTGACACTTATCTGTTATGTTTTTAATAACTTTTCTATTTTAATTACTTCATTTTTTGTTTGCTAATTAATTTTATTGTTTGACAATTTCGTAAACATATAAAATGTATGCTCATCACTCTGCCTCACCTTGTTTGGTCTCCCGCCCATAATTATCAATTTTTCAACTTCCCTGTATTTTTGTTTTGTTCTGTGGCCCACTGAATTTAACCAGGATCATATGTGTGACTATATGTTTGGAACTGTACATTGGAGCCTGGTGGTCTCATTTGTATATATTCAAATGAGGATAGTAATTCCCCATCCCTTAGAACCTATGTTCAAAGGTTTATAAGTAAGTAGTTGGTCCTCCATGTTCTTGTCTCCACAAAATAACCCACTGTTGACAAGATCAGTCTTCTACAGGCCCAGTAGCAGTAACTGCAGTTAGTCTAATGGTAATGTCATATCTAAAAGATGGTATTTCTCACCCATTCTTCCCCTCTTGTGGATTTTATGTTATTCTGCAAAGTGCTCTAAACATTAGCGAAAGCAGTACCCATTCCTTCATCCCTTATTTTTAGCAACTTAGGCAGCCATGAGTCTCTTCATTCACAGCTGTCCACTGCAATGCCAGACTTCTTAAAGAGTAAGAGTAGCTTTTATCTATTGGGTATGAACATAAATATTTAGAAAACATTTATCTATAGAAATTTAGATAAACTATAGCTGTAAGTTCTTAATGTCCATGACTTCCCCACGCACGGGTTTTAGCATGATTTACAATATGGCAAGGAAATGTCCCTCTATGACATTGTTCTCAAATCCAATAAGACAGCAATCAGTTACACTAATGCACCAATGTCATTATAACAGGCAAGCACATTTTCCTTGGTTGGTTGGTATTATGCTGGGGTCCAGCCTTGACTTGGGCTCAGGCTCTGAGATGTAAAAGTCAACAAAAGGCACAATTTTGACCACCAAGTAATTTTCACTCAAGCGGTTCAAGTAGCTTGAGCTTTATTTATACTTTAATAGAGTTTTTCATTCCAGGCTTACATGAAAAACTTCTTATTGGGTCCTCTTTTTGACTTTCAAGAAATATATACTATTCTAAGAAGTACATTGTAGTCATCATCAAAGCCCCATTGTTCCCCTTTATGCTTCCCCAAATGCACTTTTCCACCCGCTACCTAACCTTATTCTGAACATTTTTTTGCAGGCTTAACTAAATATTGAACCAGACACATCCTGCTCTTGTAGCACTTAAGTAGTCTGGCAGCTACTTGAGGTTAAATATTTGAAAAGGAATTGACTTGAGTAAAATGCTTTAAGGACAACAATACTAAAACCCAAACAAGTATTTCATGTCTGTAGGATAGAGTTTTATACAGTTCTGTTTTCTAAAAGAAGGTCCCATGTCTCAATCTCTGTATGAAAGGCAGATTTTGATAAAGCACTCTTTTCCCATCCTACTCCACCATACTTCTTTTACCAATAAGCTCCTGTGTATGGTAAAGAGAGATCTCCCAGACCATATTTTACATTGCATTTTTCTCATTGGATCATAAAAGATTCTATCATTTGTTCTATATTCCTGGTTTCCAGAGAACTTACTCTCATCTGTGGGTACTATATATATTTCTGACGCTTTTTATCTATTGTATGTATGCATGCCGTACTTTCATTTTCAGAACTGTGAAACATGGTTAATGTTTCAAATGTTGTGTTCTCATATTACCTAACTGTCTCTATTGAGTCAGAAAAGTTGACAGGCTTAGGAACTGTAATTATTAATTACAGATAAGAGATTTGAGAAGCAATAGGCCCCTGGTGAATCTTAGGAGAAAATATTTGAGACAGAACAGAATTTCCAGGGAAAATTAGAGTTGTTGCATAGCTGACTGAAAAACTAAAACTAAAATCCATCCAAAGAATCATCAATATAATTAGAGAGAAAAGAGCCTGCAAGCTGTACTCATTTTACTAATTTCTACACTGGTCCTTGCCAAGTGAGAGTCCTTTTCCATGGGTGCCTTGCCCTGTGGAAACACATTGGGCAGGTAGTCATGTGCT
>PVIU01016608.1:0-44472 GCA_004026605.1 Ondatra zibethicus | reverse complement strand
TCCAACTCAATTAGAACGTGGCTGAGGGTATAGGGTGATGGTCTGAAGAAGACAGATGCACCTTTACAGTTCAGTTGCATAGACAAGTACATGGTTATTAAAGACCCAGAATGTTCCCTTCTGAGACTGAAGGTGTGAGCCTTATGTACTGGATAAATTCCAACTTAGGTAATTGCATTCTGCTCACTTCACCTCCCCTAGCAACTCTTTCAAGTGAATCCAGTATTATTTTTCACTTCTTCCCCTAACCTGCTGTGTAGTGTCAGATGAGCTGTTAAACAGCTGCCATGCTTCACTCCATAATGGTGACTGTTTCACCATATAATTTGTAACCATTCTCTGTGTGTGCTTTGGAATCTTTTAGGATAAAACTGTTACCCTAAAAATGTAAGAAATCATCATAATTTTAAAGGCACATTGGACAACTGTTTAGCTCAGTTAAATTCAGTTCAACATATTTAGAAAATACCTTATTTCGTGAAAGACCATAAAACTAGGTTAAAATATCCATGAAATATGCTATGAGATTATATGAAAAGGTATTTAAAGAAAGCAAACTATTTATCAACTATATGAATATTCTGCCAAAGAAAGGAATAGTAGGAAGAACAAATGCTTCAGACATTTTTATTTGAAAATACATCTGTCTTCATCAGATGGTAAAAATTTCCAATGTCACCCAAGAAAAACAGTGAACAGAAAAACTTGAACATTAAGTCAATGGGAAATGGAGGAGTGCCAACATTTACCATTTACAGAGAAAGAGTTCAGGGGAAAATAGAATTTTTAACTTTTTCTTATTTTCATTGGGATAGAGAACTGTGCATGTTCATCAACACACAGGCATGCAAGTATACCACAGTCTGCCTAAGAAAACTCGTACATAAGACATAATTTTTGGCAATACTAAGAAAGGTATCATGGTAAGACTAGGAGCAGTTACTGTGTACCTTCATCCCATTTGTAGTTTATTTGGCAGGAATACATCCAGTCTATCATTCTCCTGATCTTCAGAGCAGAATACAGTGAGAATACGAAAAGTGGGCAGAGGGAGCTAGGAATATGACTCAGTAAAACAACACTGGCCTAATACATATGAATCCTTGATTCAATCTCCAGCACTGCAAAACAACAATAACAAAAAGAAACAAACAAACAAAAAACTGGTGCTAACCTTAAAGATATACATTTATTTTTGTCTTTCTTTTTTGGTGTCCATATAGTCTGTGTTTGTATGTATGTGTACAGTCATGTATAGACCAGAAGCTGTTATTGGGTATCTTTCTATATTGTTTTCTAACTTTTTTGAGACATGGTCTCTCCCTGGGCCTGGAGCTCACTGACTGGCTAAGGCGACTGTAGAGGGAGCTAGAAGGATCTTCCTTTCTTCGCGTACTCCTAGTAATTGGGTTACAGAAGCTCATCACCACACTCTGCTCTTCTGCACATACAGGGGATTCCAAAGCCTATCTTCATGCATGCATCAGCCAGCACTTTTCCCACTAACCAGCTCTCCAGCTGTTGCTTGCTTTTATAAATATACTCCTAGTTGAGTAAGACATGCAGCCAACACAGAAAAACTAGCACTTTTAAGTTCACGCTTACCAACTTAGTTATAACAGTGGTTTGACTGGTCTTACATTTCTTAAAACTGACATTTATTTAAGGGAAAAATGCCCAATCATACAATTTGATGGAATGTGATTCAGCATTCTTTATTAATTCAGGCTATAGAATTAGACCCCCAAGTTGCATTTCATGAAACAATTTTTCATCAACTCTGAAGTGATCATTTAGAGACTATATTTCTATAACTCCAAATTCCTTACATAATTTTTTACGGTAGTAATAAGAGGGTTTTCTAAAGCAGAAATGAAAGCTAAATGCTTTTGAACACAATTTTAGTTCTGGGTATATTATCTGTGCTAAAATTTGGCTACAGTAAACCACAAAACCTTACACCAGCTTTTTCCCAAACACATACATGTGAAACACTCTGGTTAAAAAAAAAAAGTAACTATCCATTACTATATCAAGGTTTATCATCCTCTACCTATCACCTTATCAGGGAGAAGTACAGCATCAACCAACCTGAACATGCAGCACACATGCAGGAAACACCAGCAAAGAGGAGAATAAACAGCACTGAGTAAGAGCAAACACTCAAGGATTATACAAAATGCTGTGAATAATTGACTGTCCAGAAAGTAGCAAGTCAGTCTGTCTGTCTGTCTGTCTGTCTGTCTGTCTCTCTCTCTCTCTCTTTCTTTTTTCCCAGACAGGGTTTATCTGTGTAGCCCTGGTTGTACTGGAACTCACTCTGTAGGCCAGGCTGGCCTTGTACACACAAAAGTTCTACCTGTCTCTGCCCCTGAGTGTCGGTATTGCACAACCACCCTGATTTTCATTGCTAATGACAGCTGTGTTCTACTAGTGCCAACCTTGAAATATAGCTGTAAACCACAATATAAGAGGGAAACAAAACAAAGCAGGGAGAAAATAACCATGAAAGGCAGTAAGGGATGTAATATATCCAAAGATTTTTAGAAGGAGTAACTAAGAACCTATGCTACAAAAACTTATTTAAGTGAATGAACTTGGAACAAGAGAAGTTACAGGGAAAACCCAGCTAAGTATTATAGTAGGCTGTAGATTAGACATACTAGACAAACTCAACTACTCATATTTAATAATTTCATAAATCATCCAAAGTTGAGTGTCAAATTTAGAAGCCTGCTAGTGGCAATTAAGGTTAAGATAGTAGATATGATCTCATACAGAGGAAGGCAGAGAACACGTAAAGGATGTCAGTTGCATACTGCATCCAACACTTTCTGTTCTCTTCACACAGTCCTTACCACTCTGATTAAACGTTAGGGAAACTAAGCAACAAAACAGAAGGTGCTAGAACAAGTCTTGCATATATAAGGCATCGGAACCACTAGTACAAACCAGGTCTACATCACACAAACTTCTCTCTCATACTCACTCCACTCTTGCTCCCACTCCTGCGCTCTTTCTGAACTATATGCTATGGACTGACCAGAATTTAATCCACTCCCTAGTGATGTCAGTCAGCTTTTAAAGCAGGACTCAAAACAGAAAGAGTAAATAGTTAAAATTTTGAAAGAAGCAAACACATCTGACTGATGAATGGCATAGTAAAAGCTGTCATCCCAGCCCACACAGGGCAGAAGAAAATTGAGGCCACCATGGCATGAGTTTCAGCCAGTCAAGGACTACAAAGTAAGATTCTGTCTCAGGGGCTAGGGTGGGGGATTCTGACATCAAGTCCTAGGAAAGTGACATGAAAAATGATAGGCTGAGCTTTAGATGCTGGCATTCCTATTCATAAAATGAGTTTTAAAGAGTAGCCCTGTATTTACTGGGAGCAAACAAGCAAGTAGGTGGGCTGAGTCATCTCTATTTCCCCTTAAAGTCCTAGTAGCTGTAGTTCAGAAAGTGAGATACTTCCAGTAAAAGAGTAAGAAATCTAAGGCACCTGAAATAACAGACTGCTAAGAAACTTTTGGCACTACCTATTGTTCTCATAAATTGCAATGCTGCCAATCATCATTGGTTAATCCTATTTAGTAATTACTAATACAATCAACACCTTTGACTCCAGATTTTTACTTAACTGCAATTTTTTAAACTAATTTCTGAGTTCTGAACCTATTTATTTACTACACAATGAACACAGAAAAAACATTTTTACTTCAGTTTCCCAAGCTGTACAAGGAAGAAACTGTTCTAGAATGTTTTTTAATCTTCTATTTCAGATTATCTACTAAATAAGAATTATTATTTGTTCTTTCATGAGGCAAATATATCAAGAACTAAATCTGAAAATAAAATGATTTGCCTACAATGGAAATGTGTTAGACATTTTTCTATAATTTTACTGTCTCAGTTACTAATACAATGATATAAAAAATTAAAAGCTGTTTTTTTTTATCCACTTTTCCTCTTTACACTTCCCCTTTATGACTCTTGTTTATGTCTTTTCAAACTCATTCTCACAGCCTGAGACAGCCCCCTCTTCAGTTAGTTAGAGACAACTGGAAGAAGCACTTAAGGATTCAGTACTGTCAAATGAGTCTGGCACATAAAAGCAAATGTGGTGGCTTAGACTAGACCAGTCCGCTCCCTAAGAATTATGCGTGCTCAGGGAGCCAGCCCACTCTTAGATATGATTACACAAAGCAGACGCACTGGCCTTTTACATGTGTATGAATTTAGATTTCCAGGCCACACTGAGGAACTCAGAACTACATAATAGGATAGGAAGCAGTGGGCATGAATTCCTCCTAAGGAAGGGATGTGCATAAGTAGTGTACAGGAGAGAAAAGTTCCCCTGCATCAAGGAAACTTCTCTTTTAAAAGATGGAGACCATTACAGAAAACCAAAGTGAATCAAAATGCAGAATTGTGGAGCCCCATCTCATCTCAATAGATACATCTATAATACAACTCTTGCATCTAAGGCTCAAGGATCAGTGCTGAGGCAAGGGCAGAAAGACTGTAAGATCCACAGGATCAGGGACTTTGCTAAGTGATCATGTCTCATAGTAATGTCAGAGGCTACCCCCATAAAGTCTCACCAACATGAGTAACCAAATGTGAGCTGAAGAAATACAGCAATCATAGATATTCTAATGTAGATGTAGAAGGCCCCAACCTTACATAAAGAACTACAGGCAATTAAGAAAGGCTGAGAGTGGAAATAGACTTTCCCCAGGGAAGAACATACCAATTTGTTATTCAATAACAAGTGGTCAAGCCGTGAAAATATACATACAAGTAACGTAATCCAGGCTTTGCAGCTATATTTCTGTATTTTTATCAACTGTGGTTATATGTAACAAAAACTAATGAAAAAGAAGCCATGAATTGGAAAAAGTGCCAGGAGGGCTATGACATTTCAGAGGGAGAAAAGCAAAGGGGAGAAAAGATGTAATTGTATTAGAGTATTAAGAAATAAAAGAAATGCTTTGATTTTTATTTAAATGTAAAAAGAATACACTCAAGAGGAATTTTTAAAAAGGAGATGCTAAAATGCTATTTCTTGCTTTGAAATGCATTATCACATGAGATTTCACGGAGCAGCCAAGAGGTAAGTGAGGAAAAACTTATTTCACAGCAAACAAAGAAATGGGACTAAAATTTCAGTTTAGAACAACAGGCATGAAAATGTGGACCTTGAAAGCAGTATTTGTACAACTACTAAGCTTAGCACTTATTAAAGAAAACATGATGTTCCCACATTATGTTCTCACTCTGATCACAACTAAATTTTTTAAAGAATCATATTTAATACTACTGATACAAAACATTCTGATCTTCCAAAAACAAAGTAGCAATTTAAAAAAATAGTTCCATCCATTTGCTTGCAAATTTCGAGATGTCATTTTTTTAACCGCTGTGTAGCTCTGTATATGTACCACATTTTCTTTATCCGTTCTTCAGTTGAAGGGCATCTAGGTTGTTTCCCGGTTCTGACAATTACAAATAAGGTTGCTATGATCATGTCCTTGTGGTATTATTAAGCATCTTTTGTGTATATACTCAACAGTGGTATTGCTGGGTCTAAAACCAGATTGAGTGAGGTAATCCAGATCCAGAAAGACAAATATAATATATATTCACGTATAAGTGACTTTTAGACATAAAGCAAAGAAAAACCAGCCTACATGCCACAACTCCAGAGAAACTAGACAAGAAAGGGGACCCTAAGAGAGACATACATGGATCTATATAGAAAGGTGAAAGAGAAAAGATCTCCTGAGTAAAGTGGGAGGATGCGAGTCACAGGAAAGGGTAGAAGAGGAGAAGGGAGAAAAAAAAAGGGGAGTGGAAAAGAATGTACAGCTCAAAAGAAAAAGAATTAAAAAAGGAAAAAATACTCAAATACATACAAAATAATAAAATGAAATAGAGAATTCGTTCCATAAAAATATTTATTCATAAAAAATTATTGGCTGAGGATGTGCCTGAGTGAGAATGTGTTTGTAGGGCAAATATGAGAATCTGAATTCAGAACCCTAGAGTCCATGCAGAGCTGGACCCTGTAGTGTGCATCTGTAACCCCAATGCTCTTACAGTGAAACGGAAGGCAGAGACAGGAGAATCCCTGATAGCTGCAGACAGCTAGCTTGGCAGACATGGTCATGGACAACAAGAAACCTTGTCACAAACAAGGTGAAGGGAAGGACCAACAACCAAGATTGTCTTCTAACCTACACATGTGGTTATGCTTCCACACATAAAACCACGTGCACAAACATACACATATGAAACTCACAGGTAATGTTAGTCAAAAATAGTCAACAGAAAAACTAAAGCCACATTGCCTATGTTTACTCACTCAAAGCCCTTCTGTAGATAGTAATATTATAGAACTTGTCTGGTAGAAGAAAATCTTATTAGTTACTACATGAGCAGAATGCACAGAAATTCCAAAGACAGACTGAGAGTTTTCATATAGAATATAACCTCATTTTAATATACTTAGCAATATGCTCTAGAATTTTGTCACTCAGTCTAATGTGGTTAAATAGAAAATAGGACTGTAACAAGCAACACTGTTCAAACAAAAGAAAGCCTGGACATAAATGAAAAGCAAACATCACATTATACTTTGAACCACTGAGAGCATATAGCAAGGGTTCTCAACTTGGGGTTGGCATTCACTTTGGGAGTCACATATCAGGTATCCTACATATCATATATTTACAATATGATTCACAAAAGTAAAAAAAAATACAGTAACATATATGTGTATATTTAGTATATGTATATTTAGTGTATATATAGATAAATACTAGATTATATATACTATATATGTATATGTGGTATCTATCTATAATTATAATGTAAAACATATATACGACATATTATATGGAATATATAAACATATAGAGAGACAGAAAGAGAGATTCATTATATGGCCTTGGTAGGCCTGGAAGTTATTATGCAGACCAAATTATCCTTGAACAATGCCTGACAAGTGCTGGGATCTTGATTAAAACTTTCACTGTCATATTTAATATTATTCTGTACAGTCTTACTTAAACCACAAATAAATAGTTGAAAATATGTGACTTTTTAGTTTTTTCATTCAATTTTCATGAGACAGTAACAAATGACAAATAATAGTCAGTTTGGTTTTATTTGAAAAGGTTTATTTGTGGAATATAAACCATATCACAGCCAAAGAACATTCAACCAAAAGTTCTGCTAGCACTGGCCAATGCAACACACTATGCTCCCAAGGGTGGCACTGAGGTGTGAGATGATAATTCTCACTTATCTGTCCCTTCTGAACAGAGCTGCCAACATCTCAGACTCAATCTATACAACTCAGAAACCACCAATTTTACACCACAAATCTGTTTCTCAATTCAGTACACATACTATCCTAGCCAGCACAATCTGTATTTCAGATCATTCCTAGAGCTCTTCCATTCGGTAAGTTGACATATCAACTTGCCAAATCTGCAATCTGCACAGTTTTTATTTTCGATTTTGTACTTAGTCACCTGAATATACACACCACACTTACAGAGCTCACAAGACTTAAGACCAAGGGGCCCGTCCTTTTGTTTCATACCAGACCTGCTGCATTTGTCATACAAACAGCAAGTTGTAGCAGATGTTAGGTGAACATAAATTCCTAATAACTGTATTTTGTTGTATCTTCAAAGAATAATGAGAAGACTTTTTAGCTGAAAGTCCTTTATGCAGAATATCTTAGGGGGTGAGTCATTTGAGTAAGAGATTATTAAGTTAGTTCACCACTCAAAGGTACTTTTCAAATTGTTCATAATTTTAATGAAAAACTTCCTAGAAGATCCCAGAATTTTAAAACAGAACAGTGAACAACTAAAACCAACTAAAATTATTCATGTTATTTTATCTATCAATAGCAACCATTAGTGAAGAACATCACAGGCTGATGGGAACAGCGTATGTGTGGCTTTCTCTGTCATATAATATAGAATCTATACTGCTAAATGATAAGTAATTACTTTACTTTAATTTACTTTAAACTATCAGTCAGCTTTAAATCTTTATTCTGTAGATTTATTGGTATTTTCACAATTTTGCTACTGCTTACTTTCTTTTAATGTTGGGGTCACACTGAATGGGTAAGCCTCCCAAAAAAGTAAATTAATAAACATCCAAGATTTTCCTGTGTTTATAAAGTCATTAATATTTATATAAAACATGTTAGGTTTTTGGCACTGTAGTCAGTCAGCAAATTATATAACCAGCATCTTGATCCTAATATGAAGCCTAAGGTGGTTGCTATCCAAATTCCATGATAAATCCCCTTAAGAGGAACAGAGAATGGTATGAATTGACAAGTCAAAGTGCAATCTCTGCACACCATACTGTTGACTCATTTTTTTTTTTTTTTTTGCTAAGCATTACCAAAAAATGGAAGCATTGGAATAAGGAACTGCTTACAAAATAAATAAACACCATTCTTCAAGCACCAAAATGATTTGAAAACCTTACTACATTATTCATAACCCTCATGCAACATAACATAAAATTAAATCTTGCCTTGATAGCCCTACACTGATGTGCTATTGTGTCATGAGAAGTAATGCCCTCTGACCAGGATGAAGGGGAAAGGCCTTAACCAAACCTTTTCTTCAGTTTCTATAAAGGGACATAGGAATTTATCAAAAGACCATCATTAGTTTGTAGCCCTGTTCCTTTATTCACTTGGGACAATTCATCCCGCATAGTATAATCTGGATTACTTGCTGGTTTGTTTCTCTCCTCCCAAACTTCTTAGCACAGGACCACAGAGAACTAGGAAGAAAACGAGCATCAACATAAACAGAATGAGAAAAGTAAATGAAAGGTTAATCACTATATAATATAATGGAAGACACAATTTTTGTTGCTGCTAAATTCAGAATATTTTTGCGGAGTTGAGGTTATTTCTAGGTTTGAAAAACTATTGCAATTAGGCATCTATAGGTGATGATTTTACAAAAATATACAATTTAAGCAAATCTGGTCTCAGGGAACTTAAGTGTTTGAACAAGGAGAGTAAGAAGTGAGATGGTGAAAACAGCTCAGGCAAACCCTATAAAAACAGGATACTATTTACCTCCACATGATGCGATTTAATCCTTCTCCCAATGTATCTCCCTACATTCTTAAAAATGAACATTATCGGTTACCATTTAATCTCTCTCCATAAACTATGGTCATTCTTTACTTGTAAAAATTGGCAATCCTGGAGATATTCTGCAGGGGTTATCTGGTGTGGCGTTACCTTCTGTAGCACAGAATGGCTCCAAACTGCCACGGTTTTTTCCTTCTCATGTATGTTTACACATAGACGTATGTATGTATGTATGAATGAATAATGTGTTTATGTACATTTTAAGACCATTGATCTCTCCCCTCCCTTGTCCAGCTGTCAGTCAGTTGTCACGTTTCACTTCCGTCAGGGAGGCTGCCTTTCTCACACTGCTAGTCCGCTGACAGCTGACATATCAGATAAACAAAACCTCTGAAACTGAATTAGCAAGTTGTGCTGGGTATTGGCTAGACTTGGAGATATGAAATCTAGTTCTTCTCTAACTAAATCCAGATATGTAATAGCCAGAACACACCAAATTTAAACCAAATACTAATGGTGTGTGTATGTGTGTAGGGGAAAAGGAGGAAGGAAGAGACAGTGTATGTATGTACAGGGGGAAAGGGCATGTAAGTGTGGGTTTGCATATGTAGAGGGAAAAGGAGGAAGGGAGAGGTGTGTGTGTGTACATGTGTGTTGTGGGGGGGGCGTGTGTGCATATGTGTGTATAGACGGTCAGGAAGGCAGGGAGACAAAGAGAAAGGACAAGCAGGAAGTGATGGGAGAAGGGGCCAAAGAAACAGAGAAACAGATATTTCATCAAACTTGAGTCCTAAATTACTGTCTACCAGAAAAACACATACAGAGCTTTTCTGCCAGCCTTTAAGGTAGAGTACTCCTGAATCATTCAATTATTAAGGTGAAGTCACTTTTTAGATTCAACATACTTAAGCTTCATTATCTCAATTGTTTACTGATCATCTTAAAAACCCCTACTGTTCCATAGTAGTTTTCTCATTGTTACCCTTCTGACTAATTTCAACTTGGTTCTTTCTTTACCTAGTCCTTAGGTATATGAGCAACAACAGTGGTCAATGTTGAAAAGTTAGAAGGAGGAACTACAAAAGGAATCTGAAGAACAGTGGTAAGTACGAAAGAGAAGGGCTGTGTCTAAAAGAATTGAAGAACGTGTCATGGCATATCAAAAACTGCTGTTAAGGAAGATGAAGACTAAGAAATGACTGAAGGACTGAGATGATTGAAACTCATTGAAGGTCATCTCAAAATGTTTTCGGTAACACAGCTATTAGAGAACACTAGATATCAAATTGCAGGGAGGGAGTATAAGCAACTGTTTGAGATGTTTTACTACTAAGAAAAACACAAGGCAGTAGAAGAAAGGAACAGAGAGATTTTGTTTGTTTGCTCGCTTGTTTTTTAAGAAAAAAAAAGGAAGAACAGGAATGATTCAAAAAGAGAAAACTAAGACCAGGATGGGGAACTAAACCTGTTCCATAACTTGTAAGTAAAGACAGGACAGTCAAGAGGTCTAGGTCATCCTTACCTGCACAGTAAGTTTGAGGTCAGCCTGGGCTACGTGATACCTTGCCTTAACCTCCAATCCCCAACACCTCCAAAATAAATAAATAAATAAAAAAAATAATGCAGAACAAAGAACAGTGCCACAATTGTACCTCAGCATATGAGGCAGAAGGATTCTAGCAAAGAAATAGAGATGGGGCCTTACACAGAAGTGAAGTTGACTTACCTCATACCAATATGTGTGGAGATGAAGAATGTGTATTCAAAAGCACATAGCTTAGTGACAATGGTACAACACTATAAAAGTTCCCTTTTGATTGTATGTTTAAATAATCAGCTAAGAATAAAGAAAGAAATTTTATTACTAGAGGTTATAAAACAAACTTTAAAAGACATGATATAATGTTTATAAGAAGAAAATCAGGTAAGCTTAGAAATATAGATTTAGAACATGTGAATAAGGACAGATGTATTCTTTTTCTGCAGTTCTCTTTTAGTCTGATGAATGTAGGCAGAAAGTAAATGATGAGTTGTGATCAGGGAGGGCCTTCTGGATATGTGTTTCTTTTATTGGTTGATGAATAAAGCTGTTTGGGCCAATGACCTAGTAGTTTAAAGCCAGACAGGAAATCCAAACAGAGATATATAGAGTTATCCAGGAATATGCCTATGATACTGGCTAAAAAGTGTTGTAATTAATATAGTTTTTACGTGGTAATTCTGCTCTGGGCAGCTGGGAAAGAAATGAGCAGTCTCTAACTACAAAATGGTGCCCACCATCTGGGACATGGGTCTATAGAAGATCTTATAAAAAAACAAAAAAAAACCCCAAAAAAACAAACAAACAAACAACCCCCCCAAAAAAAAACTTAAGAGGAAAAAGAGGGCTTCTAGACACACAAAAATGGAAGCCAAGTGCAGCTTCTTGGTAGCTGCACTTTTTTCCAGATGGGCTCTGTTTGGTGGCCGCAAGCAGAAACATGGCTCCTTTAAGAAGGCTGCCTGATTCATACTGGCAGCACGAACAGCTCTGGCTCATTTAAGTGTCAGGCTACAGGACACTTAAATGGGGTTTGTGAGCAGAGTGCTACAAGTTGCTTAATTGGCAACAAAGACACACTGCTTCCCCAGAGCTGGAGCAGTGACCATGGCTCACAGAGGCAAGGAACATACCTCTGCCATATTAAATGGCCAAGAGAGGCAGAGCCAGCATCCAGGGTTCCATAACCATACTGATTGCATTTTAAATGCTACTTGTCAGAAGAGGATTTCAAATACACAACAGGACAGATTCAGACATAAAAGACCTCTAAATAAGACACGGTGTGTTTAAAATATGTATGTAGGCTTAGGAGAAGAAAAAACTATAGATAAAACAAAGTCATAAAAGAGACAGTAAAAGTAATATAAAAGAATACAGTCATAGATTAAAGGAGTAAATAAAAATAAGCCACGTAAAGATGGAATATACAGAGTCTGGATTATGTATATTATTGTGTTTTCTTTGAATTTTTTGACTGCAGAGAGACATTTGATTCTGGGGCTGCTAAGTTAAACTAACATAAAGGTATCTTGACTTCAAAACTTAGGTCTAAGGATATATTGCTTTGGATAAGAGGTTTTGCTTTTGTTTCTACAGAAGATAAGAAGCTGTGGATTCCGTCCGGGCTAATGTGGTTTTGATGGAACAAGACCCCCCTCAAAGTTCTCCATGAACCCTAAAAACACTTTGCCCAACAAAAAGCAGGAAGTGGTTTGGAGAAAACTATGCCCAAATTCCCCAAATGATTGTTTTCATTTAACAGGGGTTGAGTATAAATTGTTAATGGTCACAGTTAATGCCTTTTTTAAAAAAAAAATGAGCAAGATTTGATATAGTGATGAATACTTTGGTCTAGATTTTGATTTACTGATACAAATTTAAGGTCAGTTATGTTATATGTATTTCTGTTCTGTTTAAGGTATTATGTTTAGACAACTCATTTAAAAATGTAATACATAATTAAAAATTGCTGATTAATAGGTAGTCATTTATAATAGTCAAACTCGTAGTCATATTAGTTCGGTTTTCTAGATATATAGAAATATATTTCGATTAGATAGATAATCTTCAACACTTTAAAGACATACAGAATATGGCATTTAAAATGTTGTAAGAACTTAAGCTTTCCTCAACAGTGAGACACGGCAGCACTGATTACTTCAGAGAAGCCGAGGGCATGGAAGAGAATCGTTATGGAATTTGCCTTCAGTGTGACAAGGCTAGCCATTTGGGTAAAAAACTGCTCTTGCCTGGACGGCTTGATGGTATGTTGTATAAACTGGAAATGCAAGAACCACAGAAAAGTGACTGCTAAACTGTCCAAAGACGGGATGGTCGTTTAGGGTTTGTGCTTCATGAAAGAAGCTGAAAGACTTTCTACTGGACATAGAAGAAAGCAACTGACGAGCTATGCCTTTTCAAGGCAGAACAGATCTTCAAATTCCTTGCTTAATAGAAAAATCTGCTGGATACTATGGGCGGATAGGCTGAAGATGGATGCCACAACATTACTGAAGAACTTTGGGTAATTGTCCAGGCAGCAAGATGTCTCTGCAAAATCTAGAACTTTGGAAGTTGCTTACAATGCACTTCCTATTTACTTAGGTAATATATCCTTCTGGGGTCTTTGAAGAGTTGAAGACAGATATTATAGTTATAGTTTTCCTTACTTGTGATAAAAGATAAATTAGATATGAAACTTTCCAAATACAAATAGACTAAATATTGTAAGTGTAATTCTTGCTTAATACCTGTTTATAGATGTAATTTTACTCTGTTAAAGTTAAAACTTACTCTTTTATTTAGATAGAAGAGGGGAGATGCTGTGAGATGTCCTTCTGTATATGTATTGCTTTTATTGGTTGATGAATAAAGCTGCTTAGGTCAATGGCTTAGTAGATTAAAGCTAGGTGGGAAATCCAAACAGAGATATAGAGAGACTAGGCAGAATCAGAGAGACAGCATGCAGCTGCCAAAAGAGAAAGACGTGCAGAACCTTTACTGGTAGGCCACAGCCTTGTGGCAATACATAGATTAAGAAAAATGGGTTAATTTAAGATATAAGAGTTAGCCAGGTATATGCCTAAACTATAGGCCAAGGAGTGTTGCAATTAATATAGTTTCTGTGTGATTATTTGGGTCTGGGAGGATGGGAAATGAACGAGCAGTCTCTTACTACAGAGATATATTTAGTCAGATTGAAGGGTTTGCCAGCTGAACATGTAACAAATAAATATATGATTTTATATGACTTGAGCTCATATAAAAAAAAAAAAACAGTTGGTCTGGTTTTATCTCTGTTTCTGTGGCAAACACCATGACCAAAAGCAAATTAAGGGAGAAAAGGGTATATTTCATCTTGAAAGTTACAGTTCATTATTTAGAGACATCATGGTAGGAAATCAAGACAGAAAGAAACCCAGAGAGAGGAACCTAGGAGAAACGCTGCTTGCTGGATCATTTCTGGTCTTATTCACAGGTTCAACACTTTCCTAGTGATGGCGGTACTAAGAGTGGGCTGTTTCCTTCTACATCAATTAACAATGAACACAATCTTCCACATACACACCCACAAGTCAATATGATCTAGGTAATTCCTCAACTGAGACTTTTAGGTGACTAATGTTATATCAAACAGATAATTAAACCTTGTTATAGAATATTTGTTTATGCAAAGATGTATTGCATTTTTAAGTATGCAAAGATGTTATATTTGTGAATGGTTCAAAATATTTTCTTCAACTACGTAAAGATGTGTTGTATATGTTTAATTATATAAAAATGTGTTGCTGTTTTACCTAAGGCATATAATTAGTCTAATAGAAAGGTGAAAAGCCAACAGTAAGGGAAGAGGTTTAGGCAGAAGTTCTGGGTAGGGAGAATAAATAGGAGGAGAAATTTAGGCTCCAGAGAAGAAAGAAAAGGAGACATTAGGGGCCAGACAGACAGAGAGGAAGTAGGAAAGTAGGACACACAGAATGAAAAATAGGCAATATAACAAACAAACAAACAAACAAACAAACAAAAAAACCACACACACAAGGTAAAATATAGGTGAAAAGAAACCAGTTAACCTAAAGTTAAAAGAGCTGGTGGGACAAGTCTAACCTAAGGCTGAGCACTCATAACTAATAGCAATTCTCTATGTCTTTATTTGGGAACTGTGAAAAATCGCAATTACAAAAGCTAACCAAGATAATAGTAAATAAATGATGGGCTATAGACATTAAGTTGGATAATGAAAGACAAAATTGGCCAAGAAGAAAGGTGAGAAGCTGGATCAATCACTGCACAGTAAATACTAATCAAGGATTGTTTGAACAGAAGTAACAAAGAAAATCAGCAATCCTTCTGTACTAATGAGGCACGTGGGCAGCGTCCTTTCCTCATTACTACAGATTGGCATCCAACGTGGTTAACTGACTCCATGTAAAATCTGAGAGAGCTTCAAAAAGAATACAGAGTTTAACACAGCTTTTTGCTGTTTGCTGAGGTGTGCTACAGAGAGATTTCCTGACTCAGCAATAGCAGCAGGAAAAAAGCTGTACCATTTTAAAACGAGGCTTCCTGGGCCCTGCCACCAGTGCAAACTCTGGCTATGGAACATTCCTAGGCTTGGATGTTTGTGTGCCCACTCGGGGTTGGGAGTAAAGTAGCTGAGACCATGCCTGTGGCTCAGTTCTTTCTGCATGGGTAGGCAGCGGGATGGCAATATGGACTGCTGTGTGCCTGGAACTGTGTGCGGCTCAGGGGCACCAAATGGCTCTGAAACAGGAGTGGCTCCACCATGCTGAACTGTGCTGATCTCAGGCAGGAACTATTGTAATTATCATAATAACAGCGCACTTAAGGTTTAGATTGGGCAGGAAACAGGTGATACCATATTACCACTACATGGCGTAACTTAAGTTTTTAAGAAGTGCTTGGCATTTTTAAGAAAAGCTCCTGGATAGTAAAGAATTACAGATTCACAATAGGACAGATTCAGACATGAAAGACGTCTAAATGGGTCACGGTGTTGGATGGCTGTATGTAGGCTTGGAAGAGAAAAGAAAGAGTATATAGAGAGTCATGAAATAAAGTTAATACTTTAAAAGAAAGGTAAAGTCTTTAAAGATACAGAGTAAAGTGACAGTAAAAATAAGCCACGTAAAAATGGAAAATTCACAGAATGTCTGGATTATGTATTTTATTGTGTTTTCTTTGAATTTTTTGACTTTAAAGGAGCTAAGTACAGAGAGAATTTTCATTGTATGGGCTGCCAAACTAAAGCAACATATATGTTCTAAAGGTATCTTGACTTCAAAATTTGGGTCTAAGGATATGATGCTTTGGAAAAGAGGTTCTTCTTTTGTTTTCACAGAGAATGAGACCCTATGGATTCCTTCTAGACCAATATGGTATGATAGACCATGGCCTCCTGAAAGGTCACCATGAACACCTTCAGAAAATTACTTTATTGATACAAATTTAAGGTCAATTTTGTTATATGTATATGTATTTCTGATCCTGATTAAGGTAGTGTGATTGTGTAGTTCATTTAAAAATGAAATGTATAATAAGAAAATATAGGTTGTCAATGGATAATCATCAATGTAGTCAAGCTTGTAGTCATGTTAGTTAGATTTTCTAGATATACAGAGGTACATTTCAGTTAGATAGACATTCTTTATATCTCTCAAAGACTACAGAATATGGCATTTTAAATGTTTTTGTAACTTAGGACTTTTCATGAAAATGAGACACGTCTGTTCCTGGCAGCACCAATCTACTTCAAGAGAAAAATGGGCATCGAAGAGGCTCCTTATGGAGTTGGTTACCCATTTAGGCAAGAAACTGCTCTTGCCTGGACTGATGCATAAACTGGACACAAAGAACCCACAGAGAGAGGATTGCTGAACTTGCCTAATGGTGAGATGATCCTTCGGGGTTCCTGATTCATGAAAGAGTCTGCAAGACATTCTACAGGATACAGAAGAAAGTGACTGAACTGTCTTTGAATTTTCCTGCTTCATGGAAATGTCTGCTGGATACTATAGGCCTGTAGGCTGAAGATGGATGTCCCAACGATACAGAAGAACTTTGGGTGACTGTACATTTCTAGAGTTTGGAAGTTGCTTATTTCTTATTTACTTAGGTAATATTTTATTCTTCTGGAGTCTTTGGTGGAGTTGAAGAATGAATAGTTATAGTTATAGTTTTTCTTTATTATGATAAAAGATAAAATAGATATAAATATTGTAACTATAATTCTTGCTTGATAACTGTTTTATTATATGTAATTTTACTATGTTAAAATGAAAGCCTTTCCTTTTTGTTTAAACAGAAAAAGGGGAAATGGTATAGGAGGTCCTTCTGTATTTGTGTTGCTTTCATTGGTTAAATAAAGAAGCTGCCTTGGCCTTTTGATAGGGCAGGACTTAGATAGGTGGGGAAAAGAGAACAGAATGCTGGAAAGAAGACAGAGGGAGACGCTGCCATGAAATCACCAGAGTCAGACTTGCTGAATCTTTCCCAGTAAGCCACGATCTCATGGTAAACACAGAATAATAGAAATGGGTTGGATCAAGATGTGAGATTTGGCCAAGAAGAGGCTAGATATAATGGGCCAGGCAGTGCTTTAAATGAATACAGTTTCTGTGTAATTATTTCTGGGGTTAAGCTAGTCGGGCACCGGGAACGTGGCCCGCGCCTCTTACTACATCCTTCCTCTGCATTTGTATTAAACTGACCTCTTGACAGAGAACCTGTTTCTATGTATTGATTGTAGGAAGATTTGGTGTGTGTGTGGGGGGGTGGTGGTGATGAAGACATCTCTCTACATCCAAGTGAAAACAGATGTGCCAGTTATAAATTAACAGGGTAAAGGAGGTAATGATGAAATAGTCTGCAATTTAGAGGTCTGTTATACACCAGGTAATCTTTAAGTACTTGGAATGTATGGATTCCTTCAACTACTATAGTACCCTTATCATATAAGATAAATGGAGTCATAACTCCTAAAGAACCTAGACTCAGGGTCATTCCAGTGGCATAAAATAGAACATGAAAGTCAAGAATCAATACATGTATATGTGGCCAAACTTATAAAAATTAACCCATTCTCAAATGGATAACACCTATTAGGAAATACTTTCAAGAAAGCTGTTTCTCCTTAGCAGTCTAGTTTATAGGAATTGACCATGAGAGGGGTGAGAAAGGCAAAAAGCAGCAACAGCTATCTACAGCCCAATATTGATAAATTCCTACATAATAAGTAAGTTCTGAGTTTTACAAAAAACAATTTTATATGCAATCTTCACTAATTTTATTAGACATATGCTTTTCTCTGATTGATATATACTATATTATATAAATTATGTTATATTAATGATAAAATGACATCTGCTTTAATTTTATTTAAATTCACTTTTACATTAATTAAATCATTTTTATTAGAAGTATATAAGCATTCAACAGCTATTCTTATTAATCATCCTGGACATTTTGTCATTGTAATTGCTAAATATTTTTCAACATCTCAACAAATAATAGATTTGAAAACTGCAGACATTGGGCTGAATGTCACTGAGGCAAATAATAACTTATACTATATGAATTTGAATTGTTATGGCAAATTACTTTTTAAAAATAAAACAAATAACACTCTGGGCTAAGATCTGCTTAAATGTTATCTTGGTCCCAATACAATTTAGCAAAATTTCTTTATGGTCAAAATTAATAAGGTATTGGATTGTCACAGCTATACTAAATATAAGACGTTTTGGACTATACATGATGCAAAAGAATTTGAAAACAATCAAAATTATAAAACAATGCTCATGCTCTGAAACTCCAACTATAACTTTGCTCTCACTATAACAGATTTATACTATAAAATTAAATCTTTGAAAAGTTAAAACTCCCTCATTATACATAATAGAATATGTATCTGTAAAATATATATACATACATACAACTTTCTTTTTCTTGAGTTCTTCTTTCTTAGATTCAAGATGGCAAAATTTGAAGGGAAAGTATATGCTTTCATTGAACTTACTGTTTTTTTTGTCATTATTCCCCAAACAATACCTTACAGCAAACTATGTATACATTATTTGAAAGACTCCAACAGATTTTTCATAACAAACTGGATGAGTTGGGTAATGAAAAACTACAAAGCATGATAAACAGGTTTTGACCGTTGCACTCCAGCAGATTCTTCCTCCCCGCTCCCCCCCCACAGGGCAGGAAGGCTAGCAATTATCAGAACTGGTCACAGTCTTCTAAACAGATGATTATCAGAACTGGTCATAGTGAATGATTACCAGACTGTAAACTGAGTCACGAAGGAACAGGCAGGGTGTCACGTATTGGAGGTTTCTCTGGGAATAGGCTGAATGAACTATGCTAATTTCGTTCCGGGTTGAACTCCAGTTTAAATGTCTAGACCAATCCCAATTGTACCCGTATCCCATATTATAACTCATGTAAAACTTGTGATTTTGTCTATAAAAGCTTGCCTGCCTGGATGCTCGGGGTGCTTAGCTATCCCGAAGTTAGGCACTGTTGCATAACCGTGAAATAAACCTCGTGCTTTTGCATCTGACAGCCTGGTTATTGAGCCTGGGGCTCCTTGGCGACAAGACCACTTTGAGGGTCTTTCAATTTACATTATTTTAGAGCCTCTAAGTAATCTAAAATACTTAAAATATACAGAAAAATGCACATAAGTTAAATTAAAATATTATATTATTGTATATAAGAAACTTTAGCATGTGCAAATTTTGATATCCCTGGGATGTCACAGAACTACGTGAGCACACGGACACACACACACAGACACACACATACCAAAAAATGTACATACATATTTGAAAGTTAATTGTGACCTAAGTTTCATTAGCTATACAGTTTTTCAATTAGCAAATGAACTATCAACAGTAATTTTAAAATGATCTATCATGACAGAAAAAACTATAAACAGAAATTTGAATCAGAAGTCAGACACCCCTGAACAATTCCTCCCTGCCCACCTCCAACCCCTTGGGACTAGGTCTCTTGGTACAGACATTTTAGTTTTCCCTCCATCCCACCTGCCCCCCCCCCCCCCCCCCCCCCCCCCCCCCCCCCCCCCCCCCGCAACACACAACTAAAACCTCTCCTACTAGCCTATCTCCATTCCTTTCTGATTCCCTGCTGAGTAACAGAATTTTCCATTTCCTGAAACCCACTGAGGCAATACTTGGCTAGTGTTAAGTAAGCTCCTTCTATTCTTGCCTCCTCCATCTGTCTCTGCAGACTACTCTTAGACCTGCTACTTACCTGCCTGAGCATCTCCTCCCAACCCACTTCCAAGCTCTTGGAACCAACCTCTAAGTACAGGCTCCTCCTAGTCTATCACAGCTGCCCCTTTCAGCCTTTCCTCTAGCCCTTTATATGTGACTGGGTCCAGAAAGACTCTCTAACAGGGACCATGCAGCCTCCACACTTGGTTAGGACACAGCCATTCCTTTTAGCTCATCACCATTTCCTTAGTGATGCCCGGCATACATGGAGTAACAATCTCTACTAGGGACCCACAGCCAATTGGCTGTGACTCAGACTGGGCAACAACAACCGAAGGATGTAACAACCACCTATCAAAGGCAATACCAGATATCAAAACCAAGTACACCTCAAATGCTCAAGCATGGCTAGACTGCAGAGCAAAAACCACAAACATAAAGAAGCAAGATATTATATCTCCTCCAACAGTCAACAACCTTAATGGGCCCTGAGAAAAACAATTTACCCGAAGGACAAGACAATGACTGCAAAAGAACAATTATAAATACATTCAAGGACCTTAAGAGGATATGAATAAACGACTTTACAGTTGAAGCAATTAATAAAAACAATTCAATACATGAATGTAGAATTTAACAGAGAAATAGGATCATGAAGAAAAACACAAACTGAAATAAAACTCTAAGTGAAAAACTGAGGATGTCAAGTATCAAATACAGTTGTAAACCTCACAACCAGACTAAAAGATAAATATGAGAATTTCAGGTCGTGGAAGCAAAGTAGAAGAAATAGGTAGCTAACTCAAGATAAATGTTAAATGTGAAAAAAGTCAGGCAAAAAAATATTCTAGAAATCTGGAAGACTATGAAAAGACCAAACCTATGAATAAATAAAACAAGGATAGAAGAAATCGAAAAAATATTTACTTCTGTAACACATAAGAAGTAAAACAGTTTGTGCTACAACCCACAGTGCCCACTTTGGTAAACAAATAAACAAGAGTAAAGAAACAAAAAATTCAATACCTAGACTAATGATTCCTTGATAGGATGGATATTTGATAATTAAAAGTTTTTATAAATCATATTATGGAGAGACAGAACTCTACTGAGTTCTACTGAACTATACTTAAACTGAAAAGTCAAAGTCAGCAAAAAGAATATCAATTTCTAGACACTTGATTGAGGATAAAATCTCAAAAATACAAACACACTGACCTGCTCACATCAGGAAACCTGATGGGAAAATAAATAACTTGACACTTGGGTCTGATTATGCTTTCCAGATCCTTAGGTCTGTGATCAGGAACCAGCTTCAGGAATTTTCCAATGGAAGTAAGAAACGATTCCATATTAAAAATGGAATTGAATACCACCACATCAGCCACCAAACTGTAAACAGAAAAGGCAAATGCAAGTTCATGAAGAGTTATTCTATAAGCCTAAGACCTCTGCATACTAATCAGACTCTGTGTTCTACCACAGGTTTCCAAGTAGTACTATACACTAGTATAGATGAAACTTAGAATTCGATCACAGATGGTTGGGTTGCTGTCTTCCCGGAAGACAGGCAAGAGAGAAATAAGATAGGTGAATGAAATCAAATAAGATTTCAAACTAACGCCAATTTCCCCATACATCATAAACTTTCCACATTATCACTACCAAGCAGAGCAAGCCCAAGCATGTCTCTACGTAGTCTACTATGGAGGACAGGTTTACAGGTTCCTCCTTACCTCCAAAGAAACTAACTTCCATAAGGCTTTTCCTATGAGGTAATGATACCTTTAGAACTATTCAGTTACAGTCCATTTCTAGTTTTAGCCTTTGTTTGAAGAAATTTTATTGTTTTTAGGTTCTGGTATTACATGGAATGATGATATCTCTAAATAATTTAGTTCAGTATTGTAGTATGCTTACGACAGTCATGGAGGTAGAAAAAATAGTGAAATACATACAGATATCCATACTATTAGGAATTATTACATAAAAGGAATATATAGCTAACCACAATCATTGATCTCAGACAAAAGAATTACACTATTGATAATTGATTTTGACAAATGTACTGTTTTTCTTCAGTATTTTTAAAATACAATACACATTGATTAAAGAAAACATGAAATCAGGTTTTAGATGTCATAAATAAATATACCAGTAATTTTCTTAATGACTATTGCATTGTCTCCTGCACCAATGAACAACAATGGTAACTGTGCATATGCTAGATAAAACCTAGAAATATAACATGAACAAAACTGAGTTAATAAGATTTGATTCTTAAAAATGTCTATGATGGCTATCTTGATTTTCAACTTTACACACCTGCAAAGAGGAAACTTCAGTTGAAGAAGTGCCTCCATCAGATTTCCCATTAACATTGCTTACATGGCATTTTCTTGATTACTAATTGATCCTGGAAGGGTGCAGCCCACAGTGGGTGGTACCATCCCCAGGCAGGTAGGCCTAGGCTATGTAAAAGGGGGCCCTGGAGCAAGCCAGTGAGCAGTGTTCCTCAGTTTCTACTTCCAGTTGGAGGTCTTTCTCCAAATTTACTGGGTGACGGATTGTGAGTGGTAAGAGGAGATAAACTCTTTTCTCCCCAAATAGCTTTGGTCATGATGTTTATCACAGAACATCTTATTTGTTTCACCAATAATTCAGCATTACTGAACAATTCTATAAGAAGGTAAATATGACAAATCAGCTTTATTCCATCTTTAAAATGATACCTTAATAAGACTGGAACAAAGCATGCATGTCCATAAGGCTATAAAAACATCATAATGAGTAGAGCTTACAGATAAAATATGAGTGCCAAAGATAATCCTTGGCTTAGTTTAAAACATACTTACCAAGATAGACAGCTTTCCTATTATTAGTACACAACAGAAAAATATCCCATCAGAAGACACACTGACTTCCCCTCTAAAACTGCTTTTGCCTGTTTTGTTGTTTGTTTCAGTTCCGACATGGTGAAAATTTGGGGGATGGAGACAACAACAACACAGCTCCCACAAAGGAATATCACAGAAGAGCTGACACAAAACTAGGCAATAAGGAAGCCAACACAATAATATACTAAAAGCTGAAGAATGTTCTACAGCTCATCTGTTTTCACCATTTGTCACATATTGTAATAGTGACCAACGGGTCACAATACATAGTTACAGCATGTGTTCATAAGTCAGAGGGTTAGTAGAACCTCTGTCTAAGGTGATGGCTTGGGTCAGTCATCTTTAAAATCCTAAACTGCTACACAGTCCAGAAAGAAAGCTGACAGTGTCAGCAAAAGCAGAATTCAGAAAGAATGCTGAAGATGCATTTGAAGAAGAAACTGTACTTTTCAAAGAAGCTGAAGCAGGACTGCATTCTGACATTCTTATTTTCCTCTGGACAACTGTGAAACACTTTTTCTTCCTTTTACAAAGCCAAATGATGATGCATTCCGTTATTTCTCCCCAAGCTTGTCTATCAGCTTATCCTCTTGAGTGGAGGAATGAGGAAAATCATATGCAAGTTTTCAGACTCTCTCCTTATGAGAAAAAACAATTCTTCATAAAGGAAAAAAAGGGGAGTGACCTATTTTCTTTATTTAATATCTGCCTGAAACAGGCACACCAATAACTACTATTAATCTAAAACATTTAGTCTATGTTGTTAAAGATTCACATTGGTCTACAGAATATAATTTCTCTCATATCTCCCTGATATGAGCTGGTGTAACTTCCATTAATATCACACATAAAGGGAAAGATATTTAATCCCTCTATTTTGGTTTCTCAGGGTAATAAAACCATAGAATCTGAAAAATAAAATGGTACTAATTCAAGAAATCATAAGAATATTATCAATGTTTTACATATTAATAAATGCACAAGGGAATTTCATTTTCATATTTTTAAATATATAAAATTTATTTTTAATTTACATTCAATTCATTGATTGATGCTTTGCCTGCCTTTATGTCTGAGCGAGGGTGTCAGAAGCCTTGGAACTGGAATTACAGATAGGTCTGAGCTGCCATGTGGGGGCTGGAAGAGCAGTCAGTGCTCCAACCTATGAACCATCTCTCCAGCGCATTTTCATTTTGAAAACATATTTTCCTGTTGCCATTGTAAGATAAAATGAAGTATTTTAATTTCCTATGAAATTTTAGAATAGTTGCTTTTTATGAGACATTTGACTGCACAGTTCCACTGTTTTGATAGCCGTGCTCCCTCACAATTGAAGTGGCTTGTAAAAATGACTGCAAGAAAACATTTACAAAATGCTCAAAACAATTAGTACCATTAGAGCTGTTTTTCTGTGTCAACTAAACTAAGGAACAGACTAGCAAGGTCTGTTCAAACACATTATCAATCTCTGTAGCTAATAACTACTAAAAACAATGTATAACATGTATGCAATCACTTCCAAATTGATTCCATGTGACTGGCGCTGTGATGCAACAGGATTCTGCAGGAGAGATGGCATGAGGTTGCTAATGAACTTCTTTCAGCAAGCATCAGGAGAAACACTATATTGAAGGAACAATGGACAAGGTTTTCACCTTTAAAATGGCAGCTATTTTCAGATTGTCTTTTCAGAAGATTCAGAGGGAGAAGCAATGAAAAACTCTGAAACATTCCATTTTCTAAAGTTTCTGCCTTAGATGCAACAAAATACACAGGCCAAAAATAAAGAATATAACAAAAAAAAGGAGCTACAAAAACCCTTGCTCTATTAAATTTTAATTTCTTTACTAAATTTTAGCTGAACACACTAAAAGTAGCTGATAAAAAACCTTGCTCATTTTTCTACAATTTAAATAATAATTTAAGGAATCAAGGGGTAAAGATCCTTGTCAATAGTTTATATTTTATTCCAAACATTATGTAAAACAGTAAGTGAACTGGTTCAAGGTACAACTGGATGATTAGTCTATGTATGGATATATTTATTTCATAAAATGAATAGCGTGCTATTATAAATCCTGCAGAAATACAAATAATATTATGGAAACAATCTTTAAACACCTGCATCTGCCTTAATATGCTTATAGATTTATTGCAGTCTCCAAATTTACAAACTAGCCATCTAAAATGGAAAATATGGAAACTGGAAAGATAGCCCATCAGTAAAAATAACATGCTGCGAAATCACGAGGACTCAAGTTCGGACTCAAGCACCCACATACCAAGCTGGACATCCAGTACCTGCCTATAATCCCAGTTCCTATCAGGACAAAGATATAAAGAGCTCAGGTACTTGCCAGTTTCAAGTCTAGTGTAGAAAAACAGGAGCCTCAGACTTAGGGAGAGACCCTGTCTCAAAGAAACAGGCAGAGAAGGACAGAAGGCACCCATCGCCCTCTTCTGGCCTGTGTGCATGCATCCCCCACCCCATAAGTCTGTTTTGAGAAAAGGGGGTGGGGTAAGATGGCAAAGAACAAATTGTATACAATCTATACCTACCATGAGAGAATTTGATTGTATCCATATTGAAAATCTCTCTCCTGATATCTCTTGACAGGATATACCAACTGGTTTTCATGGAAGTACAAGATCTTTTTCAGTTTTCCCAGATCAGGCCGAAGGGCAGCTAGTTCAGCCAGGTTAAGTACTGAGCTTGCAAAAAGGGTCCTAAGAAAGAAAAAAAGGTTTACTGTGCTAAACATGCCTGAAGGTCCACCCTGTGCCATTCTTCTCCCCAATTCTTTCCCCACTAAGATACACATGTGCTTGCCTTAGTGCCACGCAGAAGCAGTCTCGTGCTGACCTTTTGAAAAGCAACTACTAGGAACTATAAAGTCCAGGTTTTATTGGTCTAAGCTCAGCTTGGTTTTTGAGGGACAGGAAGAAGAAGAAGAAAAAGAAAGAAAACTGTCTGGATTGTATAAAAAGACAAGAAGAGTTCTATATGAAGGACAAAAGGAACCAAGATGAGGCTGGATGGGGAATGCATTTGCTGCCAGCTACAGTGCTCTCGACTCCTTGCAACCAGCAACTGAAGTTCAATACAGAAGCAGGATTGGGACATGTTCATGTTTTGACAAAACCCTTTTTGATTTATGCAATGTATTTATGTAGTGTGTTTTTTTCTCTTTGCATGTTTTCTCAATGTTCTCTTTAAAGTATCCTGTAATCCTTAGACTAAGAAAAAAAAGTATATTTTTCTTTACTACTACGCTGCTGGTGGCTGGCACTAGATATGCATAACCCCTTATAGAAACCAAATAAAAATTGATAAATGGTTTATTATAGAAAAAACTGAAAGTTTATCCATGTTTATAAATAAATCAAAATACCTATTTGTTCTCACTCAACATTTACTTAAATGCCTACTGAGTGACAGGCAAGCTAAGAAGAACAGAAATGTTAATCAAGACAGCCCAGAAGGATGAATACTGACTTTCATGGAGTCATACACACAGCGTTAAAGAAACAAACACCAAAGGAGGATTAGAGATTTAGACAGCCTGGAAATGGCTCCCTGATGAGATGCCTACCACATATAGAGACAAAAAAGGGGCAACACCTGGACAGCTAAGGACATTTAGATAACCCTTCTAGTGTAATTTTAAAAAGTTGAGGTGTAGAAAAATTGAGTTTTCTCTACATTTACACTACTAGTCAGTGCCAAAGCAGAAACTGCCAAAATGTTTTAATTGCACCACAGCTACAGTTGCTGGAGGATGACTTATCATACAAATACTTCTGTTGTTCTAGACTTAACTATGAAATACCATCCTTGTTACTGATTATTACGACTACAAACGCCCTTGTTGAGAAGCCAAATGGTTAACTTGATGTGTTTATATAATCTGCAGCACAAGCCTTTCACAAAAAGGCAATGGTTATTACTAAGTATATATAGCATAAACAGGAATTCAGTTTAACTGAATTAGGTGTATGCCATTCAAAGTCCTTTTTCAAGTTCTATATGTTAAAGTGACAGATTTGGAAGAATATTGTTAAGTAAAGGAAAGACTCATTTAACATTCTATAAACAACAAGTCTATCATCTTAGATATTATCCAGCTATAATTCAGCTGCTACTTTGATAGAGGAACATTTTCCTCAGCATAGATCAATACAGTCAAAAGAAAAATGTCAATGATTTTTCAGTCTTAACAACTTGACACCACAACACCAACATTTCCTTTAGCGTGCTTAATCATTAAGAAATCAATTATATCTCGCAAAAAAATGTTGAAACAGCATTTCTTTATCTCTACTAGTTAAGTATTTCTCTCTTTTTTTCACTTCTATACTGTTAAGCTGAACAGGCAATTCCTTGAATTTTTAGCTCTATCCACAACCCCAAGTAATGAGAATGCCCACAAAAAGAATACAGCTAGCTATAATCCACAGACTTTTTTGACTTTGGTTCAAACTGCCAATTTCTAAAAGTTGGTCATTACACAATGAAAGACATCATTCAGTCAGGAGCTAACCCTCAGCTACCCACGCTCATCTTGCCTCAGGTACCATTTAAGCAGTAAAGCCTCATAAGATAAACTTTATCATCGCACAGTGGGACTCTAGCAGGAAAGGGTATAAGGTGAGAACAAAAACCACTAGGAACAAGATAATTTCTGACAGTTGCTGCTTGAACACAAGTTAAATTGAACAGTTTATCTCAGCAGGAAGATCTTAAAGGTTTTATGCTTAATATTTTTAAATTAACATAAAGCCCAGAGAAAGCAATTGGGCAATTGTTCATAAACATAACATACTACAATCATTGTATAAGCTGGATTAGTGCCTATTACAATGATACTACAAAATTAAGCTGTTTTTAGACCACCAAAGAGCTTTAAATTGCAACTTTTATCTTCGTAAAAGAACCCTATATTTAAAATGTCTACTAAATTCAAATTAACGGCTACATCATTAGATTACTACTTTGCCCAAGTACAAATAAGTTGCTATTATAATTGTTTAACCAAAATGGCTCAATGCTATAAGCACATTAACATCGGTTCATAGATTTCAAATCATGTCCATATACATGCTTTCATTGTTTCATACCTGCAAAGAATTTTAAAATAAAGGAATTTATTCTTTTCTGTTGTTTGAATAAAAAGCATATACTTGTCACACTCTTTGCTTTATTTATAAAGAAAATGCCGAAATTTACCTATAAGCATGATCTTTGATATTCAATTTTTCCATCTTAGATAGCATGGATATGATCTGACATACAGAGAAGAGGACTTACACTCATTGTTATGGTCACCACATGTGAACCCTGGTGAACTTTGTTTTCTCTAGCTTGACCAATAATAATCTTCTCAGCAGGCTTCTCTATACTTGCAATTAGTTACCACATAACAGGAAACAAGATTGAACAGAGATACCAGTTTGGCTGTGCAATTCACTTTTTTAAAAAAGTAATGCTTTTATTATAGATAACTCAAGAGTAAATTGCAATCCAGCATATTTGATTTACCAGGACTGAATTTATTTTTATTATTTCTAATTTTTAAATTTTTAAAGATTATAATCTAATTCCATCATTCCCTCTTCTCTTTCCTCCATCCAAATCCTCCCATGAACTCCTAACTCTGTTCTCTTTCAAATTGCCATCCTCTTTCTTCTTCATTGTTACATACATATGCGTATACAAACATGGTTATGACTAAATGCATTCTTAAATAGAATTCATATAGCTTCAGCAGACCTTCAACAAAAAGGAAATTCTTCCATCTGTGTTATTTTAAAAGAACACCTAACTCTCAGATGTGATTCCTATACTAAATATCATTACTAATGTTTGTTCTTTTCTTCCCTCTATTAGGCTACTGCTACTTGATAGCTACTCTCCAGCTTTATGCATTTTTAGTCCTAAGTATTATTCTGTGGTGATAGAGAAGAAAAGAACCAAAACTGTATCGTCAACATATGATCAGCCATATAAAGTGATGAGTACTTATCAACAAGTAAAACTGATTTGATCTGACTGAATTGAATAGCCTTATTTGGCCATTGGCTGCATTATGTAAATGGGTCATCTTTCTCTAAACTAACACTCGTTCATTTAGGGGTATGTAGATGTAATTGCTTACCTAGTTGACTTCCCTAAACAATTTCTTGACTTGCCTGGTAAAAATCTAATTTCTCAGATCATATTAATTAGTTGAATTTCATCTATTGGGCTGTTCAATTCTGGAATGGGATAACATGGGGTTCCCCGTCCCCACTCTTGATGATCTTGATGATACATCCCAGGTAAAACTAGGAATTACTAAATATTAAATTACAAATATCACCTATTATCACTCCAAATAGAGCTTAATCCACCAAGTATCACTCAGCTGCTTTTTGCAAGGTTGTAAACTCAATGACGGGTTATGACAGAGAGCAAAAGAAAATAACAGAAGAATATAACTAGCTTTACTAAACAGTGACCAAGGACAGTGTAGCACTTTGCTCAATTGGGAAAAAGCTGAGGATGAGAAGGTGCATGAATCTTTAAAAGACACAAACATAATCCTCTATTTTATGAAGAGAACAACAAGAGACTGAAAGATTTAAAGAAAATGATTTGGGTCTTTCATTCTTTTCAGTTTGCAGTAAATATATATATATATAAATATATATATAGTTATATATATAACTTTTTGCAGAGTTGTACTTTCTGCATTAACACTTAACACATTATTTTACCACATTAAAAAGTACTTCTAGGCTAGGGCGGTATTGTATGATTGCAATACTTGCATTCGGGAGGCAGAAGCAGGACTACAAGTTTTCGGACAGCTGTGCTACACAGTGAGCTTGAGGCAGTCTAGGCAATATAGCAAGAAATTGTCCTTCCACATGAAAACAAAAAATTTTAAAGAATGATTTTTTTTATTATTAACAGGAACACTGTAGTATCTTTAATTAGAGCAAGGTTTTTTTGTATTCAGGTACCTAATAAATTTTGGGATTTCCTTTGTATTATCAGTTATATTTATATTACTTTAATTTAAAAATTTTGCCAAAAAAATTAAGATTATATTACACACCAGACAACTTTTCTCCTTTAGGGAGTTATTCGAAGAAAAAGAAGAAAAAGAAAAAAATAATCAGCAACTGTGGGGAAGAGGCTTTGCCTAGAGTGATGTCAGATAGTGAGCCTGGAAGTCGAATAGAAAGGAAGGGAGCTCCCACTAGACAACAACACAAGGGCAATTAGGAAAAGGAAAGGGTGAGCTCCAAGTCTATGCTGTTCTGGACCTATACCTTTTTTCACTGTTTAGATATTAATTTTTAATCATCTAAAATTAGAATGAACTCAATATTTTTATGTTAATGGCACCCATTACAATCGATGCTGAGACATAGAAGAGAAATTATATTTAAAAACCATATTAATGTGAAAAATGTTATTCCTCTAATTCATCACATATTTCTTGAGTGACTGAACTACAAAGATTGCCAAAGGACATGCATTCCAGCAGCCCCTATTCCAATGAAGAAGTCAACCTACTGAAATCCCAAGGAAGTGACCTGAGCACTGGGCTACAAAAGAAAGGCTGACATTGAGAATGAGAAAATGAATAGGCCTAGCTTCGTCACTGAAAGGCAAAGGCCATCTATATGACTCAAAGCTTGCATAAGCAGATAGGTAATGGTCACATTACCAAATCAAGGATAAAAAAAAAATCACGGGTGTATTAGTACAGAAATAAAGAAACTTGTTTTAGAGATGTTGAATATAAGTAGATGCCAGCTTATAAGTGAGGCCATATAATAGGAAAAAATTAAAGATTTAACCAAAGGACCTAAGTCATCAAATATATCTGTTAAAGAATGTATGATACTGGTTTACCTTCTCTAAATGTTTCTCCAACATTTTATGTTAGTGTGTTTTCTTCCATTCAAGCATATATAATCTTTTTTGAGATACATTACACTTGTTATTATTCACTTCAGTAACCTATGGTTTCCCTCATATAGCACACCTTGAATCTTTCTTATTCCCTATTCTTAACAGTTCTTAACATTCATCTTTGAATAAGTCAATCATTCATTCATTCTCTCAGTGACACTGAAAAACAAAAACAGCTGATTATTTGTACAAAGTGTTCAATGTAATTATCACTGATAACATTAAAAAAAGCCTAAAAACAACCATTACCCATAAAACTTAAGAACCCAAAACAATTCTCAGATATGTTGTTTGATATCAGTTTTCAATGAGCCTATTCATTTTTTCTTAAAAATGAAGCTTCAGATATTTTCTAGTTCACCATTCTAATAGATCAAGTATGCAAGATGTAATCCAAAGAAAAGTAACTCATGGGGAAAGTCGGGAGTCAACTTGGTATAAAGATAAGGAATGTATAATAATTTAATAATAATTTCTGTCACTTCGGGGATTTATGATTGTCGGTCTTAAAGAAACCAGTCAATTAACATGCAAAGACATCTAACTTACAGAGTGTTTGGGGAACACTTCATATACTGTTTTAGTTCCATAAACTAATATAATTAGTATGTGAAATATTTGTAATTCAAATCTTGATTAATCTATGGCTGATGACTATTCCTTAACACACATAATATTTCATGTTGGAATGTTCTTTGCCCTTTAATTCATTCCCTCAAGAGTCTCTGGTGTTCATTTCTAAACACTATAACGTTAGAAGATTGGAGATGCAAGTTAAAGGATGCAAGGCCCATCACAGCACAACCAGTGTTACCTAAAGACATGCTGACCAGGGAAGCTACAGCAGTCTATGGAGGTCACTCAGTAGAGATAGTAGTGAAGCTACAGCAGTCTATGGAGGTCACTCAGTAGAGATAGTAGGGAAGCTACAGCAGTCTATGGAGGTCACTCAGTAGAGATAGTAGGGAAGCTACAGCAGTCTATGGAGGTCACTCAGTAGAGACAGGAAAGCTCAAAACTGTCTCAGCTGACACGTTTTCTCTGTGGGAAGCAGAGAAAGATGCACAGCAGCTTTCAGGCAATCTCATTCTTTAGGCTTGAAATTTATGACACAATAAAAATTAAAATACTCAAAAATAATAAAACCTACTTTCTTGCATATCAACTAATATACAGTTGTGCAGGGATAAAAAACATGGAAAAATATAGTGGCTCTATTTTTAGTCACTTTTACAACTATACAGCACAAACTAAAACATTTTCTAAAGACTGATTCTAAAACAGATCAGAACATTTACTTTTTTCTTTAAAATACTGTGGTTTTTTCCTGTTTGTTTTTTTAAGTTTTGTGTGTGCATACAAACACACACGAGAGGAGGTGCCCACAGAAGCCAGAGGAGTAGTCAGAACACTAAGTGCTGGAGTCATAGGGCATTGCAAGCTATCTGGTATTCATGCTAGAAACTAACTCAAGTCCTCTGCAAGAGTGGAATCACTCTTAATTGTTGATCCATCTTTCCAGGTACTGAATATGTTTTCCAGAATGCTTTAATCGCTGTATTTTTTATCACTTGATTTGTGATTTTTGTTGTGTTATCATAGAGATTATTTCTGTGTTTTAATTATTGCTCCTATGTTAGTGTTGATAAGTAGTCTAAGATATTTATTCGAGATCTATTCTAAAATTGGTGCTTGTATATCATGTGGAAAAGTACCTCTCACAAACAACTTATTGCCCTGATATTTTGCTATTTTACATATCACTTTGATTATAAGGGTATCAGTAGAAAATTATTACAAATGTTGAAAAGTATACTTTAGTAGTAGGCACTCAAGGAAAGTTTGAGAAAAAATATTTAATGAATTCAAATGAAAACAACTCTGAGGTTCCATCTTACACTTATCAGAATGTCTAAGATCAAGTGACAGCTCTTGTGGAGAGGATGTGGAGCAAGGGGAACACTCCTCCCTTGCTGGTGGGAGTGCAAACTTATATAGACACTTTGGAATTCAATATGGAAGTTTCTCAGGAAATTGGATATCAATCTACCACAAAACCCAGCTATATTTCTCCAGGGCATATACCCAAAGGATGCTCCACCCTATCACAAGGACACTTACCCAACTATCTTCATAGCAGTTTTATTCACAATATACAGAAACTGAAAACAACACAGTTGTCCCTCACCTGAAGAATGAATAAACTAAATGAGGTCCATATACATAATGGAGTACTATTCTGCTGTTAAAAAAAATGACAGCATGAAATCTTCAAGCAAATAGACGGAACTAGAAAAAAATCATTCTGAGTGAGGTAACCCAGACCCATAAAGACAAACAATATAGTAAATATTAGCTGTAAAGTAAAGGATAACCAAGCTACAACCCATAGACCCCGAGAAGCTAAGTAACAAAGACGGTTCAAGAGGGGAATGTATAAATCTCCCTGGGAAGGGGAAACAGAATAGACATTGCTGGTGGAGGAGGGGGTAAACAGGAACAGGAAGGATCAGGTTGGGAGATGATGGAGGGAGAGAGGGAGAGACTACTCAGAGAGACAACTGGAATCTGATGGCATCTCCAGGAAGAGCTAGAGACCTGGTGCAATGTAAACTCCCAGGAATCTCTGAGGGTGACACTAGCTAAGCCTAGCATTGGGGGATATGGAGCCTGAGCTGCCCATACCCTGTAACCAAGCAATACTTCAAGTGGAGGGTAAAGGACACCAAGACAAATATATAAGCGTCTATCTATAATTTGTCCTGCATACAAGATGTGCTAGTAGCACAGAAACTGTAGTCAATTAATGACTGGTTCAGCTTGTGACCCATGCCATGAAAGGAAGCCCAACCCTGACACTGCATGGAGAACCAGGACCCAGAAGCTTGATAGCCTTAGGATAGAATGAAACATGACTGGCCAAAAAAAAAATTAATTAAATGATTCCTAATGATATTCTGCTATACTCAGATTGGTTGGTGCCTAGTCTAATGGTTATCAGAGAACCTTCACCCAGCAACTGATGAAAAACGATGGAGAGACACACAGTCAATTACACAGATCTTGGAGAATCCTGCAGAAGAGGGGGCTGAAAGATTGTAGGACATGGAGGGGTCAATCACACCACAAGAAAAGCCACAAAATCAACTAACCTGGACTCAGAGGGGCTCACAGAGACAAGACTGAACCAACAACCAGGAAGACTGCTTGGGACAGACCTAGACTTTCTGCATATATATTGTTTGAGTAGCTTGGTCTTCTTGTGGGACTCCTAACAGTGGGAGCAGAAGCTGTATGACTCTTTTGGTAACTTTTACGACCTTTCCCAACATATTGGGTTGTCTTTCCCAGCCTTAATACAAGGGGAGGTGCCTAGTGTTACTGCAACTTGATATGCCATGTTTGGTTGAAATCCATGGGTGGCCTGCCCTTTTCTCATTAGAAAAGAAGGAGGGGTGTATGGGGGGCTGCATAAGGGAGGTGGGAAGAAGGGACTGGGAGGAGAGGAAGGAGGGGAAACTGTGGTCGGGATGTAAAATAATAAGAATAATAAACTTTTAAAATATGTTCAGTGATGTAGTCTACTGTTTCCAATAGAAAAAGCCTGAAGGTGTGAATTCCAAGATGATGACCTTTTATGTTCTCACTTCAAAGACAAACATTTTTATAAACATTGAATTCCTTAATCCTTCATGAGACAATTCTAACATAAATTCCTCAGTCTATGTCGAAAAGAGGAAAAACTCAAAAGCTAGTCTTTTCAAGATCAAATAGACTAAACTGAAAATGGAAAGGGTCTGTACATATATTCAAATAGAAAACCCTATCATTTTAATTGACTACTTAAATAACTGACTTCTTTTTATCTATAAATTAACTAGTAGTTATATAGGTATTGGGGGTGAAATGTATAAAACATTACAATATAAAATTAGAAATACCTAAAATAAGCATGAAAGTCATTCAACGCTATCTAAATTACATGGTAACTTCAGATACATGTTTCTTCTTTTCTAATCTGTTATATCATATAGATATATCACAATCAACAAATATATCACAGCAGAAAGAATTCAATTTCCTACTCAATATTTCCATACCAAGTGACTGAGTGTAAAATGCAGTAGTCTGCTCTAAGTCAGCTAGAGGAAGTGCCAGAGATGGTACGGAGGCAGAGTTTTGAAGTCTGGGTGCCTAGCTCCAATCCTGCACGCACTTCAAGCTAGAAGTCTGGATGAAAATTAGTCTATGCATAGGTTAAAACCACTTCCATTCAATCAAGAAAAAAGCTATAAGCACTTGTCTTGGTTTCTTTCTCACAAAGCATACACACAATGAATATGAGTAAAACTATGAACGAAGATACTCTACAAATATCCATCTACATTTCAAGTTATTTTAGTCTTTCAATGCCTCCATTGAAGAATCATACAATTGATGGCTATGTGTCACAAGGGCATATAATGGTAATCCAGGCATGTGCCATCTCAGCTATGTGAGACATCTAGCCCAGACATGGAAGTTTTCTGTGTAAGTTGAGTTAACAATCTTTCTTTTATCCACCTGTACATAGTCTACAAGTATCAGGAAATAAGCAGACTGTAATAAAAGAAGAAAAAAGGGAATACAAATTTGGCCTCTGGCATAGAAGAGAAACACTTGAAACAGGCACTGAAAAACATTTCAGTGAGCAATGACAGTAAAGTGCTAAAAAATTTGGAGGATGTGAATATCTACACAAAGAGTAGGAAAAGCTACATTAGATCACATATGTCTACTTTCTATTAATTGAGTAAATACATAAACACATTTATTTATGCATAGCATGTATGTGACCAAATGCATATATGCACGTGCGCACACACACACACACACACAAGTCTGTGTGGTTAATAAAAAAGTTAAACTATAGTGAGATGCTGTTCTTTATCTTTGCCTTTTGGAAACTGAAATATAAATAAACAGCTGAAGATATGCTGACAATAAACCTCTGATATCTCAAATAGCAAAAATGAAAGATGCCCAAATTTGTTTAATCCCCAAATATACATGCAGTTCTGTTACTCATTTTAAATATGACACCAAGCATTTGAATGATAAAGTGTTCCTTCAGTAAGGCCTCAACATTCATATGCTCCAGGGGGACAGTCTAGTAAATTTTTCACAGTAATAATTCCTTGCTTTGAAAAGGACTTTAAAATAAATGTTCATACTTTACCACTCCATAGGAGTCAGCAACAAGGCAAGATTCTCTCCAGAACAGCCCTTGAAAACCTGAGCATCTGGCAACTCTGCCACCATGAAGTATCCATATGGAAGAGACCAAAAAGTGACAAAGTACCCAAAACGATTTTGGATAGTGTAGAGGAAGATAAAATAAATAATTCAGTATCATCAACACTTTCAACAGCAGGTAGTGATGATACCTGCTTCTATAATGTGCCAGAATCTAACATAAGTGTGTGAGGATGTGTTTGTGTGTGTGTGCGCATGCAACACACATTTGTTGGGGGGGGGGTATCACCGTAAATGAAGCTAAAAACTACTTTTGTACAGAAGTATTCCTTTGTTACTTTTCTTTGTAAAGATAGCATATCTGAGTACAGGTTTAAAGACATATGGAAGAAAAAAATGAAGCCAATGAAAACTTATATTTAAGATAAACATAGCAACAAATACATTACCTTAGAGTCAATGAAGAAAATTCAGTAACTTAAAATTATGGCTAAATCTATATGTGCAAGAAAGTCAGAAAATGCAAAATTATGGTTCCCTCAACAACTATAACTATATCGTCATGCATGTATAAGTATTTTGCATTATTGTAATGATGATACATTTCGGCTTTAATATCAGTTTATACAATGTGACTGAAATAGGATCCTTCTGGGAACTATAACTTTAAGTGTCTGCACTTCTATGACATAAAATCTTAACTGTAAAATCACATTAATATAAGGTGGTGCTTTGCATTTCAGCATTTCAAAAATGAATATAAATGGTTAATAACATTAAAATAGAAGGAGGTTGGATGATTTCTGATGAAACAGAGAACAAAAATAACATAAAATAAAGAAAACTAAAGACAAATTTACATTGTGTGATGTCTAGAGAGGGAGTAGTGGGCCAGAGTGTGCCTGTGGAGGTCAGAGGACATCACTTTGGAGCCCGTTCTCTTCTTCCACCCTACATGGCTCCTGGAGTCAGACTCAGATCTCCTTGCTTACATGTAATCATCTCAAGCTACTGAGCCATCTTCTAGGTCCCAGTTCATGATTTTGAAATGTAATGAATTTGGACAAACTGTGACAATGATAAAAATATTAGATTAATGTTGGTGTCTTAGGTAAAGTTGAGAAATGATTGAGTACTGTTTAGTAAACTATTACATCAAAGTACCAGATGCTATAGAAACATGCATTTTCTTTAAAAATAAATAGAAATATAATACTAAATTTAATGGTTATTGCACCAAAAATATTTGTTATATTTATATAAATTAAAGTTTGTCCATTCAATATATATTTTAATAGGGTAATGTTAATTACCCTATTAAATGACATATATGGTTATGACATCAGCTGTGCAGATAACGAAGCTAAAGATCAGAAGGACTCTACATAAGCTTACAGAGGTGATAAATGCAAAGTCAGACAGAGAGACTTGGGAATTTTCATACAGAAATCGAGATTCAGTTAAAGAAAATAAGGGGGGTAAACTGAAAAGTATTAGAAAGCAAAAATAAAAACACATATACAGTACTATAGAGATGGATTCCTCAAAGTTCAGCAGATGATCAAGGTGCCATGACCAGGGGACAGCACTAAATGGGCATTTCTGTTGTAAGGGACAGGTGGAAGAGCTCCAAACTTTTAAAAAGAGAATGCATTTTGGTTAAATAATAATAATAACAACAATAATAAAACCTTAACATGTAAAAGGCACAGAAATCCTTGCGAGTAAAGAATATAAGAACAACACCTAGCTATTCCCCTTGAAAACATATTGAGCAATATCTGAGGCAATACCATGTAATCCAGAGAACTGATAGAAATTCTCACAGTTTATAATATATATATATATTTGGGGGGATTCAAGACAGGGTTTTGCTGTAGTTTTAGAGCCTGTCCTGGAACTAGCTCTTGTAGATCAGGCTGACCTCAAACTCACAGAGATCAGCCTGCCTCTGCCTCCCCAGTGCTGGAATTAAAGGCGTGCGCCACCATGGCCTGGTTTGAGAATATACTTTTTAAAATTAAGGATCAGCCTATCTAGATTATCTACTGCCTAGGTTCTCTTTGCTGGGATCCTTCATTACTTTGTTCCTAGATTGTTCTGTGTCATAGTTCTCCTTCACTAACACCTATACCGTAGGCAGGCCTGGAAATTACAGCTGCATACACATTTAAAAGCCATATTTAGTTGAGTTAGTTGCCTGTGCCCATCTACTCTTCTTAATACTCCCATTTAGGATTTCTTCGTCTGGTACACTGATGTTCAATTCCACTCTTTATGTTATAAATACCATTGGTTAATAAAGAATCTGCTTTGGGCCTACTGAAGCACAGAATAAGGCAAGGCAGTAATTTCAAATAGATAGAGATAGTCAGAAAGGTATCCTGTAACCACCAGAGGAGACACCTGAGCATCATACAGGTAAACCACGAGCCTCATGGTAAAATATATAATAATAGAAATGAGTTGATTTAAGATGTAAGAGCTAGCTAGAATACGTTTATGCTATTGGCCAAACAGTATTGCAATTAATATAGTTTCTGTGTGATTATTCTGGGTCTCGGGAAGCCAGGAAACAAACAAGCAGCCTCAGACTACACTACATCTTGTAGGAAACTAGCTATGCCATATCATTCCCCAATAAATCTACAAAAAAATAAAAGAACAGCATAATATGAGGAAGCTAAAATTCAATAAAAACCTAAAGCAAAATGAATGAATAAATAAATAAACAAACAAGCAAACAAAATTCAATGAATTGGTGTTTAAATATATATATGTAACAGGAGCTTTGTTTTCTAATCCTGTGAGAAACATGGACAGTTACATATATGTCCAGGAGGTAGGAGGAGAAATTGAACATTTCTAGGGCTAAAAAGACAAGTGACTAACACTTTTTACATGTCAGCATGGTCTTTTTCTTTTTTATACAAATTCTGAATTAAAATATTTATCCCAATTAGATAATAAAAAGTATCATAATATATCAAGCAAGTAGTAAAAGTAACTACAACAGATCTTATTATTTTATGCCAGAAGTATGTTATTTGTTTCTTCAATTATAATGCAGCTCATAGTTAAGAGTGCCTAGAGTCTTGGAGTCATCTTTGAACATTTTAACAATATTAAAAATTGAAAGCATTTGTGGGTTTTAAATCTAAAATTTGGAATGAATTAATTTTGCATTAAAAGACGTTCATGAGCCTATGGAGACAAGGAGTAGAGGTTACAGCTTAAAAATTATGAGTTTGGAGATCAAGTACAAGTAGACCTGCCAAGGTTAATATTGTCAACTAAAAAGGATCTAAAAACACCATGGAAACAAACCTCCAAAAATGTACATGAGAGATTTTCTAGATTCTGGTAATTGAGGTGGTAAGAGTCACCTGAACATAGGCAGTGCCTTTCTATGGGCTGAGATAGGGACAGAATAGAAAGAAGGAAGTCTGTTGAACACCAGCATTCAACTTAATCTACTTCCAGACTGCAGATATAATGTGACAAGTGTCCTTCACCTATCACCTTATCTTCCCCACCATGATGAACTGTGACTGCAAGTTGTGACACAAAATATACATTTCCTCTCTTAAATTGTTTTTGTGAGACATTTTGCTGGAGTAACCAAAAAAGAAACTAACATACTCCATAATGGCAATTTAAGGCTAATTAAGAGTATTAATCAGTTCTGGTTTTTGTAACGCAAATCCTGTATCAAATCAAAATTCAAAATACAAGTTTCTTCACTCAGCATTCTATAGCTGGTGTTCTCACTTTTGTTCTTATCACACAAGTTATCACTTCACAAATTAAAAAAAAACTTCCATACATGTATAACATTTGAGTAATTGTTATGATTTTTAGACAATAACTATTTTTCAGAGTTACTGTAGCTAAGTAAAACCTATTCTCTGGAATCTACTACAAGGATATTTGAGCAATCACTGTTCCAAATATGCTCTGTAAGAATCCAAATTTTCTTTAACTTTTGAAAGTAGATCTAGGAACATTTCCTACCCCTGGATTACTTACGCTTGGGCAGAGAAAGGAAAAAGTGGCATTACTTTTATTCACTAAAATCATTCTGTGCGAAATCTATAGTCTCTTGCAAAAGACAAACTGCCCTACGCATACTAGCTATCTAATTCTAAGAACTGTAAGTGATCTAACAACTCAGTTCACCTTATATTTTTATATTTACTCTGGTTAATATTCTTAGAGAAATACATAATGTTTTAAAAAGACTTAGGTTAGAGTTGGAGTTTACCTTTTAGTGAATGTTTTTAATCAATTCAAAGTTAGGGAAAGTTAAGAGGACTTCATTTCAAAATCTGGCTCTTAAATTCATCTGTTCAGTATATAATATATTCAAAAGAATAACTAATATAAATCTGGCAGTAAGAGCAATGCACATTTGAGGGTTTACATGCTGCTTATATGCTGATGGTTCAGGAATGTGGATCCAAACTTAAACTTCTGGTCAACTACAACAGCAATGTTTGTTACACAGTTTTAGCAAATCAATGCCTTACAGATGTAGAATAAATGTACCTGTGTGTATATACATGTATATTGATAATTGTTGCATTTTAATGTAACTTACAAACTTACATTCTCACACAACATATTTTGATGAATTAATGAATGGCAATTAATACAACTAAATATAACAGATACTTTTTTGAAGTACTTGCTTGAAAAATGGAACAGAAAATTTTTAACTATCCATTCTGTTTTATTTATGGTGAAAATCAAGATGCTGATTTGTCTATGTCAATAAAGAACTTCACAGAGAGCGCTTCCTAGAATGTTCAAGATCCTGGGTTCAAAGCCCATAATAAAAAATAGTAATGATAATTCTAACATTCCTCAGGCTCTGCATGTGGTTTCCTAGGCCTTTTCACTCTGCACTCTATGCATCAATTGAAAAAGATTCCTCATGTATTTCTGCACTACCTGTGAATGAAATATGACATTCCATCCTATTCAGAAAATACGTTACCTCCTAACAAGCCCACCCTGGTCATGATGAGTCACTGTATTTAATCTTCACGTACATGTAACTCTTCACATAAGCTCTGGCATGGTACTGTATTTCTTTTCCCTTTGCTTCCAGTGTACATGTTAAGCTCTCACTCTTCTTTCCATTTAAAATGCTAGGCGACTGGAGTTTGACAAGTATTGATTTAATGAATGGCAGCTTAATTTATCACTATTCCTATTCCCATCACCTGGACCTAATGAAATGATTTATCTAGCCATATTTCTAATACAAATATTTTCCATGAAATCTCAATCATCCTGTACTTTCTCAACTGATCTTCCAATGCGGACCTGCAGTGTTCCTGTTACCTGAAAGTTAGTTTTCTATTTGCTGTGGCCCACAAGAAATACCTACTTAAATACAATGCCATTCCTTTACACCCAGTATACTAATATTGGGCCCCTTTGGCCAACAATTCAATTAGCAACTTAGTAATGGGATACCTTCCACAATTTTTAGTTGGATTGTTTCTTGGGGGCATTGTTGTTTAGTTCTATGTATACTATAAATACAAACTTTCTGTCAGTTGTAGAGGAGTTAAAGATTTTTCTCACTCTATAAGCGGCCTCTACCTCAAATGACAGTGTCCTTTGCTGTTTAGAATATTTTTATGTTCATGATGCGCCGCTTATTAGCTGTTAGTCATAATAATGACTGAGTTATCAGGGGCTTATTGAGAAAATCCTTTTCTCTACTAAAAAGTTTAAGATTATTCCCTTCTGTCATCTTTCTCATATTCTGTACACTGTGCCTTTTGTTTAAACCCCTGGTTTACTAGGAGTATACTTTTATGCAGGGTAAGACGTAAGAATAGTTTTGGTTTTCTATAAGTAGCCATCAATTTTCACCAGCACCGCTTGTTGAAGAAACTGTCTTTTCACTAATGTACATTGTCAGTATCTTTGTTAAAAATAAGGTAAGGCTTATATTTTAGTCCTCAATTCTAGTCCATTACCAATCAATCTGTCTTTATACCAGTACCATGATGTTTTTATTAGTAGAGATCTATAGTACAGCTTGAATACTGAGATGGTGATAGCTCCAACCTGGTGTAGGAGGTCCTTCTGTCTTTGTGTTGTTTTAATTGGTTAATAAAGAAAGTGCTTTGGGCCTGTTGATAGGGCAGAGCTTAGGTAGGCAGGGAAAACTAAATGGCATGCTGGGAGAAAGGAGGCAGAGTCAGAGAGAGATGACACGGATCCGCCGGAGATAGATGTGCTGAATTTTACCTGGTAAGCCACTACCACGTGGCGATACATAGATTAATAGAAATGGGTTAAATTAAGAAGTAAGAATTAGCCAACAAGAAACTGAGCTAATGGGTCAAGCAGTGATTTAATTAATACTGTTTCTGTGTGGTTATTTCAGACTAAGCTAGCAGGCAGCGGTGAACTGAGCATCCCCTGTCTCTTGCCACCAGAAGCAAGTGGGCAAGAGAGCTTGCCCTGGGAACACAAGAGTTGGAGAACTGGCCCTGTCTCTCACCAGCTGCAGTACACTGGAGAGTGAGCCCTGCATCCTGCCTGAGCAGTACACTAGAACTGACACTGCTGGTCCTGATGCAGGTGAGGAAACCCTGAGGGCAGGAGGGCAGGACCTTGCCTCCCCTCATCTGTCATTGGTGGCAAAGGTGAGGGAAAGATGGTCTCTGCCCCTTACCTCTTGGCAGGGGAGCCCACTGTCAATGGTGTGACAGAGGCCTGGAACTAAATGACTCATGGCAATGAACACTTGGAACTGAAGATTAAAGGACTAAAGGGTGAAGCCACACCACAGCTTCTACAAGAAAATTCTTTTTTTTTTCTTTCTTTTTCCTTTCTTCTTTCCTGTTTTGCTTTATTGGTCTAGTTTGGCTTTGGGTTTTCTATAAAATTTTGTTTTGTTTTGGGGGACATTGCAAGGGAAGGGGCAGATGTGGGGGGATGGAAAGATGGGTGGGATCCAAATACATAATATGAAAACAACAAAGAATCAATAAAAGTTTTTATTTAAATTAATTTAAAAATTTTTTTAAAAATTTAAATTTAAGTGATGAATTTTAAAATGAATAACTGCTAAACATGAAAGCTAATGCTATCACTTATAATACTATATACTAAAAATAAGAGTTTTTTTTGCATTTTAGATAAGCTTACCTTTCATCTCTAACATGTAAACATCAGGGAAATGCAAATCAAAACAACTTTGAGATACCATCTTACACCTGTCAGAATGGTAATAAGGTGAACCCAAACAAAAATATATATAGATTCTCCTGGAAATTGGAAGCAGACAAGATTGCCAGGCATAAGTTGGGAGCACGGGGTTGGGGATGGGAGTGGGGTGCGGGTAGGGGAGAGGGGGAGAGAGAAGGGAGAAGGGGAGGGTTGGGGAGAGCTTGGGGGAGTAGGATGGTTGAGATGGAGGAAGGACGGATATGGGAGCAGGGAATAACATATCTTAATTAAGGGAGGCATTGTGGGGTTGGCAAGAGGCTTGACTGTAGAGAGGGTCCGAGATGTCCACAGGGATGTCCCCAGCTAGTACCCTGGTCAGTATAGGAGAGGGTGCCTGAACTGGCCTTGTCCTGTAGTCAGACTGATCTTGAATATCACCATAGAATCTTCGTCCAGAGACAGATGGAGATAGAGACAGAGACCCACATGGGAGTACTAGACTGAGCCCCCAAGGTCCAGTTGAAGAGCAGAAGGAGGGAGAATATGACCAAGGATTTCAGGACCACGAGGGGCTGGTCCACCCATTGAGACAGTGTGCCTGAACTAATGGGAGCTCCTGAAAGCCAGCTGGACTGGGAATGAACAAGCATGGGATCAAACTGGACCCTCTGAATGTGACTGACAATTGGCACTGGGATTTGTCTCTATGGCATTTACTGGCTTTTTTGGGATCCTAGTCTATTTGAATGCATACCTTCCTAAGCCTGGTTAGAGAGGGGAGGGCATTGGACTTCCCACAGGGCAGGGTACCCTGCCCTCTCGTAGGACTGGAGGGGGAGGGGAAAGGGTGACTGGGGAAGCAGAAGGGAAGTGGGAGGAGGCAAGTGGAAATTTTGATTCCTAGTATTAATAAAGAAAAAAATAAAAAATAAAAAAATAAAAAAATATTGTTTCTTCAGGGGAAAATCAAACATTTTCTGTGTTGAGAGTTAGTCAACAGAAGAATTCTAGATATTTCAATATTTGGGCAAAATACTTTTTAACACAGTATTTTCTTTTTTTTTTTTATATTTTATGCATCTTTATTTTTTTTTCCATACATTGTTTTGTTTTATTTTTTCCATTCAAGAACATAATTAAAGATAAAAAAAAAATTTTTTCCTTTCTTCCCCTTCTCCCGGTCCCCTCCCACTACCCTCCACCCCTCCTCCCTCCCCCTT
>PVIU01016607.1:0-44560 GCA_004026605.1 Ondatra zibethicus | reverse complement strand
CAGGAAGGAGGAGGAGGTGATGTGGAAGACAGGAAGGACAGAATGTATTCTGAAATGGCTTTGGCAGGCTTTTCAAAAGCCCTGCACAGGGTCTTGGCAAGCTCCAGAGGTTCTTGATTTGGTTTTCTTTTTCCTTGAGACAGACTTTTTATACTGTGCTTTTTGGCTTGGAACCCAGTATGTAAACCAGGTTAACTTTGAACTTGAAGTGACCCTCCTGCCATGGCTATTGCTGGTATTACATCTGTGCTCCATCACACTCAGCAGTCTTTGGTGATGCTGCTAAGGAGGGCAGGAGGGGAGGGGACTATGTCCTTTTCTGACTGAAGAGTGTCAGCTATTCATGGAGGGGTCTCTGTCCTGTTCTACCAGATACATAGTAGCTGCTCAATGAATACTTATGGGGAAAATGAGTTAATAATCAAACATATATAATTGTTATGATACAAAGTTAAACATTTAGTCATTGAGAAGTTTTACTTTTCTGTTGCAAGGCTTATAAGTAGTGTAGAGGAAAGTTTTCTTTGGGATGAAGAGAAAGTCGTTTCTGGTCATGTATAGACCTGTGTAAAGGTCATGTTAACAAATCAACAGGCATTCTGGAAATGTGTTCGCAGAGAGGGAAAGCACTCCTGGCGTGGGCTCTGACAGACCGGCTACACATCGTCTCGTGTCTCTGCAGCAGAGACCTTGGAGACCTTAGGAGGCCAGGTGGACGCGGCCCAGCTGGAAAGTGCAAGTGAAGACACGACCAAGGGGATGTAGAGACATTGGAGAGAGGAGAGAACATTGCTGACAGAACTCAGGCTCTGGGAAGACAGAACAGAGGTGAGGGGCCATGAGGACAAAGCATGGACCTTGAGTAAGAACAAGCTCACAACATTGGTTCGTCAGCCATGACAGGAGTATGACACCAGAGTGGGGGCCAGAAGGAAGGGGAGGCTGGCATTCGCGAGGTGCTGTGCTTTTCCTTTCAGATATTTGTGAACCTAAAGCTGCTGTGAAAATTACATCTATTGGAATGGATGAACACAGACTCACTACACAAAAAAGGAACACAGGAAATTCTGGGCTTTGACACATTGCATTCGTGACTATCTGAATCCCTCTTAGGACATACCCACATGTGTAAAGTTCCAGGGAATAGGGGAAGGAGAGGCTACAGTCAAAGTTTCTCCACAAAAGGGTAAAAATCCTAACAAGAATATTTTATCATGCACCTTACATAGTAGTGTTATCTGTATCTCCCCATCCCCAATGAGTTTAAAACCACTTCTGTCCTCCAATACTAAGGGCACTTTTCAGAGTTCAACACTGATTCCAGGAGCCAATCCATGTCTTGCCTCTTTCCTAATGAGGACAGGACAGTTAAAACACTGTGTTATAGGGAAGGTACCCATTCTCCTCTGCAACTCAGCACACCCACCTACAATCTAGAGCTGGCTTCCTGTGCAGGAGCATGCAAGTGCTCGTTTAGGGTGTGCACAAGTCTTGGGCTTACACTGGGTAGTCCTGCATACGCGCATCACCTAAACACAATGATAGGATAACTAAGATGCTGCCTCCAAAAGTAATCTCACTCTTGATTTCATTCCCAGTGGGAGCCATCTTCAGATTCCCAAACATCCTTGCACAAAGTGCCTGGCATTTTGATCTGTCAGTGTCGCCCATGAAGACCACAGCAGGCCTCACCCTCATCTCTTTGTCCTGAGACACACTAACCCAGTGACAGAGTTTATCTCTCCCCAGTGTCTAGCCAGGGTTTGCTACCACAGGCTGATGATACCTGGGGAGACCCGATAATGAGGTGCCCCAGTTGGCCTGGGTCTGTTAGAGACCCTCCCGTGGGGAGGGTTTGATGGTAGTTTTCACGTTACAGTGAGAATCCGGCTGGCTGAGCATTGTGCAGGGTGTGTGCCTCCTACAATCCAGGTTTTCCTGTCAACGATGAACAAACAAACAAGCAAAACAAAATCCCTAGAGATGCATTTTTGTATCGACGGTGAGCTCGTTCTGTTTTAAACTCTGACCCAATTGGAGGAAATACCTTCTGGAATATCACACAATCTGCTCGGCCACAGTGTGGCTGGCTGCTAGTTAGTGGTCGCTGGTTCAGAACTTCAGAACCACTAACACACCCTTCCCTCCCTGCTTCTCATCAGGCCTGAATTCTGTCTCTCTCTTCCTCTTACAATGCTAAGCAGTTACTTGTATAATGTGGAGGAGTCAAACTTTCAGGAGCCAATGGCTGCCCCAGCCTGGGGAAGCAGGAACTTCCTCCTACTTCAGAGGCTGAAATCTGCAGTGAGTGTCACTGCACGCAGGCGCCCTGCCCCATGCTGGTCCCTCTGCTCTGTTAGGGTCCCGTTTACTTGTTTCCTCATCCCTTCCACCTACAAGCCTGACAAACCATTCATTCAGATTTTATTCAGTAATTTAGAAGCCATGCCCCAGACATTCTAAGCTGTAAGTTTCCTTTTCCTGCCCCAAGTCCCGACCTGGCAGGCAACTCTACATGTGTATACTTCATGTGCGATTGCACAGCTTCAGGAGTACCACAGTTGTGCAAGGCTCAAACCACGCAGCAGCACAAGGCACCGGGCCTTCCTGCCATGCCCCTCCCCAGAGTGAACGAAGCGGTGAGCAGTGTGAAGACAGTAGTTATCACACGCCCCTGCTCATCAAATGAACATGGGAAACCTACAGATCTGCCAGCCTCTGCCCACGTGACCTTCCTTCATGGTGTTATAAGTGATTCCTCAAAGTGCTGAGTTGACTTTATTGGATTCACTTAGATATTTGAAAAAATAGCGATGACTATTATGGTCAAGCTTCATTGTCAACTCACCAGCATCCGGAATCACTGACGGTGTAAAAGATGTGTTTGTGTGTCAAGCAGCTCACTCTTGCCTGCTCCGGGGTATCTGAAACCTCTGACCTCTGTGGGCAACTGTGCTCATGCATACATATCCACATTGATACAAATATAACTGAAAATAATAAAGCAGATCTTGATGAGAGCAGAAAGAGTAATGTGTCTAGGCATCAGACTGACCAAGGTTGGACTTGTGACAGTTTTGTCAATTTGATGAGATTTGGAATCACCCAGGAGACAAACCTCTAGTGTCCTTGAGGTTTTGGAGTGGTTTAAATGGGGAGGGAAGATCCATTCTGATGTGGGTGGCACCATCCCGTGGGCTGATGTCTCAGACTCAAGCATCTGTGTCCCTCTCTCTCTGAGTAGCAACTACAAATTCTATTGTACAGAAGAACTGCAAACCTAGAAAACGGATCAGGACCTCTGACGTCAGAACTCAAGCTGTCAGAGCACACGAGCTCTGTTTTCTGGGGATGTCTGCATCTCAGTGGTCATTCCCAGGCAAGCTTAGGGAAGTTACATCCAAGTGTTGCACGGGCTGCCAGGAGCAAGCTCTGGTGATGAGGGACAAAGCAGAAAGAAGGCTCAGATATTTCCCTGAACAAAATGCCAAGGAGAACATTGGTCGTTTTTATCCACAAAAACAAGCGGGGAGGAAACACTTGTCCCTGGTAAGAGATGCAAATTTGGACCTTCCCCTTAAAAAAAAGTGGCAGGTTGGGATGAGGTTGTTCCTATGGCTCCCACTCAAAAGTTCATGATGCTGAGGCTGCCTCAGAAGAGAACTGATCTTGCTTTTCCTACTTCACACAAACAGAAACAGGAACCAAAAAGACAGGCATCAAAGTTGTAAGTTTATCTGCAGTGACTCCTAATATCCTTTAAAAAAGTGTTCAGAGAGCAAATCTACACAAAGCTACTTTGAAAAGCCATTTACACTTGTGAGCTTCTCTGAAACAGAGAAAAATGAACTCTTGTCGCCGAAGGGCTGATGCACTCAGCAAACACGGCACTCTTATAAAGAGCATCTTTATGACGTGTGTCGGACATGGCCAGAGCCAAGTCTTAGTCATCCGCCAAGGAGAACACAGCACTGATTCCCAGGCCGTCGCCACCTTCCAGCTCCTTTTCTTTGTCTTCAGGGACAGATGGGTCATGTGCTTTTTCTAGGTTCCTTTTGTTCTTACGAGTACAAAGTGGGTTATTTTTCTCTTTGATCTCAGAATGTGTGTTGGAAATGGTTTTTCTTTCTATAGCATGTTGTAGACAGTTATAAAACCTGTAAGGAATTATATATATGGTTACATATACTGACTAGCATTCTAAAAGTGAATGACTGAAACACACCTAGACTTGATCTATTATTTTAAGCTTGACAATGTCATGGTTTAGTCTGATAAGTTATAAAGTCAATCAACTAAAACTTGGCCTTCATTACTGTGAACTGTGTTCTCACTCTTTAAGAATGCTACTCACAGATACCCGTTTCTAGTCCAGAGCTGTGTTCCCATCTTTGCATCAATCAGCATGCCTCTCTCCTCCTTTCACACAGGGATCTCCTTCTAAATCCTGTCCCCCGGGCCAGGACAGAGCTTCCCTTCACCACACTTCTGGCTGCAGACCACTTTCTTTAGCACCTCATCTTGGAAACCCAGTGATTCCAAGGCGCATCTTGGGTGTTCAGCATTCCTTGGGCAGAATTACAGTTACAGAACGCCCAGCTGAACTGTTACCAAAGCTGAGGATCTACTCCTTTCTCTGCTGTACTGCCTGGCAGTCCTGCACACTTCAGCGCTTTCTGAAAGAACACATAAGTACATATTCATCCTCATCCAGTTCACTGCCGTCATGACAACATACAGCACACTGCTGATTCCTAGAGTCCTACTGACAAGAAGCACACACTGTCCAACCTGGGCGAGATGCAGTCAGCACTGGGAGGGGTGAGCTGTGAAGTTCTCATCTATGTGGAGTGGAGCTGGGGGCTGCAGCGGACAGAAGGGCTGCCGGAGAAACACTTCACCAACCCTTTACTCACTCAGTCACTAACCAGTGTTGAAATCACCTGCTAGTTAAAGTAAATACCCATAAAAATCTAAATGAGAACTCAAACAAACAAACAGGGACACATCACCAGACTGAATTTGGCAATGATTGCTTTCTTGGGCTTAATACCAAAAACAGACAACAAAAGAAAACCAGACAAACAGCTTCCTAAGAAGCTAAAGCTTTTTATGTAAAGACATTGACAGTGAAAAGGAGGTCCCAGAATTCACAAAGATCTGCTCATCACATATCTGCTGAGCATCCAGCATACAGAAGACATCCTGCATCTCAGGGCAAAACAAGCAATTACAACTTTGAGAAAGACTTGGATGTGTAAAGACGAGATATATGGCCCACAACAAGCGCATGCAAAAATCACCAAACACCAGCGAACGCAAACTCAGAGTCTAACGAGGAGACTCCTTACTTTGCCCTGCTACTGTTTGTGAGGACAGAGCTTGCAGTTCTCGTGGCTGTGGCAATGCAAGGTGGAGCATCTGTTGTGGGTGGCAGGGGTTAGATGTATATCTACCAAGCCACTCTAGTTCTGCGTGTATATCCAAGAGAACTGGAAGTGGGGAGACAGATGCTCAGGGCAGTGGCATTTCCTACAGGTAAAGCTGTAAATAACCATCTATAAACAGATGAACAGGGTATTGTGGCTTCTCTTAATGTTTTATTATTCAATAAAATTCAGGAGTCAAATATTAGGGAATAAGCCTCATTGATGCATGGAGCGACGGAGCAAAGATCATTTCACCCTCTTCTCCACCTTTCCTATTGGAAAAGACTACCATCATTTTAGTGCCCCATTCTCTGCATCCATCTATCCCTTCTGAGTCAGCCAGAAAATTCTACAGTCCACACTATGGGCGGTCTCAGGGTGAAAACACAAACAAATCTCCCACAACAGGAAAACAAAATGTGGTCCACAAACACAATGGAGTGTGACCAGTGTGGAAAGGAAAGTGACTGAGGCGTGCTACAGTACAGTAGTGTCCTTAAGGTTCAGTAGTCAGGGATTGTAGTCAGGGGCGGACCTCTTGTAAACCATGCACAAGGCCCTAGGTACTGCAACAAACAAAACCACTACCACACAAGAGTACACCAAGACAGGAGCTACACACAGGACATACTGCATGATCAAGCGGCTGGAGCAGCCAGGCTCACACACACAGACAGCCGAGTGCTGGGAGCAGCTGTAGGATGTAGAGAGGCCGGAGTTCAGTTTCTGCTCAGGATGACAAAAGCTCTGTAGAGAGACGGCAGTGATGGCTACTAATGCGGACATACACGATGCCATTGGTCAGAATGGTAAATTTCTGTCACTCATATTTTACCACAGTAAAAAGGTTAAAAAAAAACCCCAACCACTGCAAACAGATTCAATTACTTTGCCTTTCTGATTTCTTTATTCTTAATAATATTATATGCCAATATATTCAGCCCTTTATTCTGTTTTATTTAATATTTTATTACACAGTTGACAAAAAGAAGAACATGGTTAATTTCTTTCTACTCAGCGCCATATGGCTTCACTGGTTCCAGGCCCTGACCCGGTACTAACAAAGACCCCTCCAAAGGCAGGTCTACAAACTTCTGGCACTAACAAAGACCCTCCAAAGGCAGGTCTACAAATGGATATTGTTATGTATGAAACATCTTTTGGTGTTTGTCGGTCCTTGTCTCTTCCAGTCTCCAAACTGGCTCTTTACGAAGCAGCCATGGTTCCAGGACTGCCCTGCCTGGCTCCAGACGCTTGCTGCAGGCTCTCAGCTGCTCTGCTGAGCGGCTTTTCCCTCCACAGAGAAGCAGGCATGGGGACTGTTTTTCACAAACATGAACGTGACCTTTTCTCTACTAAAAGTATTTAGGGTTTGAGAAGATGGCTCCGTGGGTAACAGCGCTTGCTGCGTAAGTGTCCGGGCCTGAGTTCAGACCCCAGCACCACAGCAGAGGCTCGTGAGCGTCTGAGCTGTAGAAGCAGCTCTGTGAGGACAGCTAAGGTCTTTCTGCCCCCATCCTACCAAGGCAGAGAATGAGAGCAGGACACAAGACTTCCAGACCTGAACATATGTGCAGATAACATACATACACACATATATCATACATAGGCACACCTGCACACATGTAGATACCACACACACATCCCACATACATAGGCACACCTGCATACATGTGCAGATACTACACACATATCATACATACATAGGTATACTTGTATACACGTGCATACACCACATACACTAACACCACACTCATATACACATATGTGCACATGTGACCCAACACACATTTATCACACTACACACGAGTACAGCATGCACACATACATCATACCTACATATGCATGCATCTAATAACACATTTTTAAGTACTTTTACTTTTAACTCTTATCTTTGTCACGCGTCTAAACTAGTTGTTGTTGGTGTTTGCTGGCTTGAGAGTTCCAGTTCTATCTGAACCACGAGCAGCCTGCCCCCTACCCCCCCATGCTCGCCCGCTGTTGCTGGGCCTTCTACCCTGCAGACCAGGAGTTCTGTGCCTGCATCTGGCTGATGTGCACAGAGCTCCCAGAGGAGCACCTTAATTTGCTCACATGCTCCGAAGCCACACGTAATCCTGTAATCAGGATCTTAAGACACTTTTTACCCTTCTTTAATTTTTTCCTGATTTTATATGATGAGCCTGGCTCTCTTGATAGTGGCATGCAGACTGTCATCTCAAAATACATTTTTGAGTCAATGGCTTTAACTCATAATTTGATTTTACGGTTGGTGAGCATGGCTCAATTAACTTCACCAGGTGTATAGTTAGTTGATCTTGGGCTATATTTATAATCTTGTTGAAATTCAGGGCAGAATCTAGAGAAACTGAACTGCTGCTTCCTGCATCTCCATAAACAGCCCCTGTGAAGCACATCTGTAGGCTACGTGTCCATATGCAGTTCCTGTCTGCAGCCAGGCACGTGCCAGGTGATCCTACATTGGGTCCATGCTTTGTGGCCGGGTTTATGAGCATTTTTCTAAACCAGATCTATGTGCTGTAATGCTGAGATAGCCACTGTGGGTGAGGAGTGGGATTCTCACCCCTGCATTGCTCTGAGATAGCCATTGTGGGTGAGGAGTGGGCTTCTCACCCCTGCATTGCTCTGAGATAGCCACTGTGGGTGAGGAGTGGGCTTCTCACCCCTGCATTGCTCTGAGATAGCCATTGTGGGTGAGGAGTGGGCTTCTCACCCCTGCATTGCTCTGAGATAGCCACTGTGGGTGAGGAGTGGGCTTCTCATTCCTGGATCTAATCTGATACACGTCACACAGTTCCCCAGGGGAAGCTTCGTTAACTCTAAGGAGTCCATGCTTCTGGGTGGGATGGCTGTGTTGAGTGAATGAAGAGGAAGGGCTCTCCTGTTCTGACAGTGCACAGCAGGCACAAGGCCTACCACAAAGAACATGGTGTTTAGTGCTATCAGTAACTGTTCTCTGGGCTAGCATTTCCCCAGGTTAGTGATAACACAATCAGAAACAAGACAGGGACTTGGTGGGACAGGGCTGAGCCAGGCTGCGGTGGGGACCAGCTCCCACTGCTTTCAAGGCACCTTCGGCTTTAGCTGCAGCTGCAAATCTCTAGGTAGTTGAGGGGTTCACGCAGGGAGGTCAAGGCATGGGTTTCCTCTGTAGTATGGACAAGCCTAAACCAGTAGTACAGAGGCCAGAGAGAGACCTGTGTGCACCCTGCTCTGAGACAGCCGGGGACTGCTGCACAGGTCATGAGTAAAGAAAGAGGCAATGAAGATGGCAGGGAAATGACTGGAGAGGTATTTAGGCAATGACGGCACGTGGGGCTGTCAGGAGGGTGGGAGAAGGAGGAAGGGAAATCACAAGTGACGCCAAAATGTCCATCGCTCTGTAACCCGGAATGTGCAGCTTGGGCTGGTGAGGCACAGTGCAGGGACAGTGGGTAAGTCTCTGAAACCCACACCACCCGCAGAGTTGTCCCCGACCTCCACACTGTGCTTGGGCTGTGCGTGGACACTCACATGACAAGCACATGCATGCGCACACACAAAACAGACACCCTCCTCCCAAAAAACCACCAAAAACTGAAACCATAGATACACAGCTCGCACACGTGGGAGGCAGTGTCATAGGAAACCCGCACAAGGGAGCGCGTGCTGGCCCACTTGCCAGGCGGCGGAGCTGTGAACTGAAATCCAGTCTGCTTTCCAATGGGCTAATGATGCAATTCCAGATCTGCTCCATGGCAACAGACGGCTGTTAAACTAGCCCAGGGTCTAAGGCACCACCAGACTGAAAACGGGAGTTTACGCAACATCCAGGGCAGTGTGCACAACTTCCCTTCAACCTCTGTTCCCACAGCCGCTGGACTCCTTCCCACATGATTACTCTCTCTTTGGTACACTCTCCTGGCGGTCATGTCTGGCTGTCTCTGTGAAGCCTCCCTCTGCAATCTTTGAGTACCCATCAGTGTGCCCTAGTCCCCATGATGACCTCAATCTTCTTTCTTTTCTCCACAGGAGGTCTACAATCACACAAGCTGTTTAGACTATAACCTTAAAGGAGCATGTGTCCCTATTTTCACGAATGACAAAGGAATATATGAATTACATGAAAATAAATAACTGACTGTACCTTTCAATCCTTCTCTTGTTTTCCTCCATTTTCTGATTTGCTATAGTTAATAGGAACTCAATATATTCCTCTGTAACCATCAATTTTCCCTTATGACTTAATGGAACTTCTAATCCATGTGTACTCCGGACAGCCTAGAAGAGAAAGCAGTTTAGGTATGAAGAACAGAGCCCAATGAGAGAGAGGTTTTGACAGAGCTCAGCTGGAACAGTTCCCTTCCATTAGAGCACATAGGCCCTGATGTCTGTCATTTAGTTAAACTCAAGCAAAGCAAAGGAGGTGAAACAGAGTTCTCGTCATGTGCAGCTTCTCCTCCAGAAGGGCGTCTACACACTCTTTCTCAGAGAAGTGGACAATATCAAATAATCCAGTAACAGTTTTGAACAGTTTCAATCCCACTAGAGCTAAGAAAGCTTTAGTACATGATTTTAGAAAAAGAAACATCTGTAGAGAACATCTGTAGAGAACATCTGTAGAGAACTCCAGGAAAAATCAGTCTCTTCCAGCACCTGCTGGAGCGGAAGATGGCAAGGAGAAGCCACGCTTCCTCCACCGTGCAGCGCATGGGGCTGCCTGCCCGGCACGTGGGGCTGGCAATCTCGGCAGCTGCTGGGGAAAGAGTCAAAACATGCCCCATGGAAGCTCGGGAGGCCCTGGTGCTTTAAGGAGAGATTCTGACAATTATCCCTTAGGAACTGGAGAAGAACTTTCAGGAGCCAGCCCATCAGGAGACGGTCTTAGAAGTGAGGAGATGGATCCCGAGCTCTGACTCAGACAGGGTGTACGGCCTAGCTGGAAAGGCACAGAGGCGGATATGATCAGACCAGTGACTAACTGGATATAGGGGACAAAAGAGAAAAAGGTGAAGAAATGGTCATGCTTTCTCTTGGGGACCAAATATGCTGTGGAGCGAAGGCTTTGATTTACTGTTTAGATGCTTCCTAAGTTCTTTGTAAGCCACCTCTATTTGGGAAATAGGCTATTTGTTAAAAATAGAGTGGAGAGAGCCAGAATAGCAGGAATTTGACATGTTCAAACAGAGTATGTGCTGCGCAAACAGTGAACACAACAGGATCTGGGCAAAATTACTATGGGTTGGCTTGGCCAGGAAAGGACAAGGAGAATGCAGTATTTAAGAACCTTGGGGACCACCTAGACTGAGGGCTGGCGAACCTTTGCTACGAAGGGACAGATAATAAATGTCCTTGATTTTCGGGTCATGCAGTATCTGTTACTGCTCAGTTCTGATGGAATGGTACAAAAGAAGTGGTACCCAAGCACAAATCAGAAGGTGGAGTGGACTTGGTTTCCCAGGGGCTGGACATGGTCCAAGGAGAGCAGTCTGTTGACCTCTGGACAGCAGACCCCAAGGTGTCAAAGAGCTCACGCAGGTTATAAAGCATAGCCGTAATCAGGAGGACTTGATATCTATGAGGCTCTCAACACACCACAAGCATACTTGTTCCATTATCCCTTGATGACCCAGTAGGAGGCTTGGAGAGCAAAGAACCAGGTTCAAGGTAAGCAGAGAAGGGGGATAGAAAACAGGACTCAAATGTAAGCCCAAGCTCTGCATTTCTATGAGGGCAGAGCCTGCCACCTCAGTAAGGCCTTCTGAGCAGGGAGGGAAAGAGCAGGGGTGGTAACAGGTGGCTCCAGTGGTCCGGATTCCGTCACAGCCACAGAACTGTTCTTGCCGATGACCTTACCAGCATGGTCTTTCCTCGCTTTCCCACTGTGATGCCAGAGTTCCTGAAGCCAGAGTCGATGGCCACTGAATGCTGCAAGAAAACACAACACCCTAACTTATGCCAGCAGCCAGACTGTCACTTATGTCCCATAAGGGGCAGAAACAGATAACTGCAAAACCACTAATGTGTTTGGCTGTGTGCACTGTGTGCTAAAGCCCCACCACAGTGCCTGTTACACATACCTCAAGAGCAGCTCTGGAAACGTCACTAGAGAGGGTGAAACAGACATCAGGCCAATGACCACGAACTAAAGCACATGTCTAAACCGTATTAGACAAATGCAAACTTCAAATGAATGAGGTGCTTTCTCTAAAAAAGAGCAAAGCTCCCTCAGATCCATTCCAGTCCTAAAGGAAACCATGAGATGTCACAGGACAAGCACTGATGGGCCTGGACATGCTGAACTTGTGCTGATGGCCAGCTGCCCGGCTGGCCTCTAGGGACACAGGCCCCTTCAGCCCAGCAGCTCTTTTCTTGGCACACTTTTGTCCCTCAGGGGCATCCTGCAGCGGCAGTTACAGGGCCGTGGTGGTGGGGGAGGCACCGATATACCAGGAGTAGTAGAGCCAGGGTGCTACCACAGCAGATTACACAAAGCATGGTCTGGCTTCAGATGTCAGAAGTGCAAGCATGGAGAATTTGTTCTGAGTGGCCTCCTTTTGAGACATCCGTTCCCTGGGTAAGGTACCACATGCACTGTGCTGAGTATGACTGTGTTTATGAGTCCCAATTCCAGTTCAGATCACTCTTCCACAGTGGACTGCATGTTTTAAAAACCTATTTCTCTCTCAGTCTTTGACAGAGGGTACTGTGGTGGACTGGAAGAAAATGGTCCCTGTAGGGAGAGGCACTAATTTGGAGGCCAGAAAATGCAGGCCCATTTCCACCTTGTCTGATGGTCAGATAGTGTGGAGACTGACAGGCACAGTTGCATGTCCTAACTCAGGAGGTGATTACTTGGTTCTTTTGAAATTAAGATAGCTCAAAGCCATCCTAACAGGTGGTCAGGATAAGCAAATGTACTTAGCTCCTTCTTTAGTATCTATGAGGTCACCTGGGGAAGGGTAGTCTTCAGAATAGTGACATAGAGCACCTTTGCTACCTAGACATCAGAATGCTAATGATTTGATAAAACCATTGGCTGTGTGAGTTATCCTTTGTAGCATGTTAATAAAGTCTTTTGTTCCTCCCCCCCTTTGTTTGTGTTGGGTATAAAAGCTGTGGGATTTCAGTCAGTGAAATGCCCTCTGAATATTTTCTGTTCTCTGTCCTGTTATTTTTATGCATCTTCATAGTCTTTACTTATATTTCTTTGATTCCAATGCCCGTACTGTGGTAGGAAGTATTTTTGTTGAGGCTGGTCCTCTACACACTAATAGGAAGTGTGGCTTTGTTAGAGTAGGTGTGGCCTTTTTGGCAGAAGTGTGTCACTGTGGGGGTGAGCTTTGAGGTCTCCTATGCTCAAGCTACTACATCCAGTGACACAGTTCACTTCCTGTTGCCTGCAGATCTAAATGTAGACTCTCAGCTCCTTCTCCAGCATCATGTCTGCCTGTGTGCCACCATGTACCACCATGATGATAATGGACTAAACCTCTAAAACTGAAAGCCACTCCAACTAAATGTTTTCCTTTATAAGAGTTGCTGTGGCCCAGGTGTCTCTCCCAGCGACAGAAACCCTAACTAAGATAGGCACCATCATTCATCCCATGTCTCAGGCTCCAAAGGGCACTTGCTTTAGCTTTTTGCCCCTCCACCTCACAAGGAGTTCCTGCCGCTTCTACCTTCAGCTCACACCCTGGTCCACCTCTGTCCAGGCTGCTCAGGTCCTCATGACCCCATGGACTTTCTGTAGGTTTTCATCCACGACCTTTAACCCTTCTTACAAACAGGCCACACTGGAGTCCAAATGCTAGCCCATGATAAATAACATTCCGTATGACTGAGTCCCTGCCTTCCTCTCCAGTCTCACCTGGCTTCCTTTGTGCTCTCTGAACACTCAAAACCCTTTTTTGATAGCAGCCTCTATTTCTGCCATTCCCTCTGTCTGCACCACTCTGTGCTAGATTCTTCTCATGTGTCATGGTCCCATTCAGTGGGCAGCCTTCTCCAGCAGCCCTCGAGATACTGTTTCTTTGTCTTCTTACTGCCCATGTGCCTCCTCTGGGGAGACAGCACAGGCCTTTTCTACTTCCTCCTAGCACCCGCCAGACTGGGTGATACTGAGCACGCTCACGGGCAGGGACATCTGTGGCTCTACTGTGTCAGCTCTGCATGTCACTCTCCCACCCCAGCTCTGACCCCGGAGAGTGCATCCAACTGGTAACAGCAGGATTAGCACTCAGGGATGAACCTGGGTATGGAAACTGGACAGGTCAAGCTTAAGCAGCACTGGTGGTATACTCTGGAGCAAGAGATTAGGATGCATCCAAATCTAGAGGAAAAACAATCTCAGGCTGCATCTTAACTAACACTTAAAGGGCATCTCTAGGGGCTTCACTTTCTCCAATGCCTGTCTCTGGGCACACAGCTTTAAACGGTGCATGCTGGCATCTCTCCAGCGTAAAGTTTCTTCCATCCCTTTACACAAACGCCAATCTCATTTTGGTGTCAGAGTTGAAGAGGCCTTCAAGGCATCCATGGCAGGCTAACCCAGCCACACTATTTGTAGAAGGGTTTTTATGCTGGCTATGACTCAGATGCTCTGTGAAGCACGGGAATGGAGCACTCTTACTGAGTTACACTTGTAATGAAACAGCTCTGCATGGAAGTAAAAGGTGTAAAAACAAACAGGGAGACGCCAAACATGCAGCCCCACAGCTTCCTCCTAAAACTTGGAAGAAAACCAAAGACACAGGCCTGTGAAATTCACATGTAGGATGGTGAGGATGATGGCGGCCATGTGTGGGTATGTATTTTATTTCCCAGAGATTACCAGGAGACCCTACTCTTAATACTACCTAGACTGACCAACCAGATGAGAACAATTAAATCAAAACATTAGTTGAATAAACCACGAATGAATTTCAAAGGGTGGCTTGAAGCCTAAAGCTGATTTTGCTCACAGATGTCGAGATTCGAGAGCCAGCACAAAGTCTTACCAGGGTCTGTGCATCCTGCAGAGTCCGGCACTGCACGTGGAGGATAAACGGTTCAAACTTCAGAACGGCACTGCTGGTCGCACCCTGCAGAGCCGCCATCTGCAGGGACCGAAGGAAGGGCAGCATCAGGAACGGCTGCCCCGCCCTGCCAACCCTTCCCTCCCACCTTCCTTTGCTCTCCTACAAAGTCTCGCGCCGTCTGTAATTCCTTTCCTCTGCTTTCTTGGCATTCTTTCATTAAAACCATTATTACAGCTTGTTTTGTTTCGACTGTTTCTTTACGTTTATCTATTCACCGGGTGGAGCGTCTGGGTGTGAGCTGGGCCCACGCGTGGAAACTGCGTAGCACATGAAGAACTCAGCGCAGCCTGCACCTTTCTGCCCCCTCTGTGCTGCACAAGCCCGTCTCCTTGAATAAGATACCTATTTTGCAGATGCCACAGGGTAAAAGTAAGGGTCTTTTTATTGAAGCACAAAGTGGATGTGCGTACTACAGTGGCCTCCTTAGCTGCAGCACGGCTCTGCCAGCCAGGGCACGCATACAGTTTTACTGGCTGAGCCTCCACAAGGACGTGGGCTACACGGTCTTTCCCATGCCAGGGTCTGGATCTTACCCCTCATTCCCGCGCTAAGCAAATATTATACTGTGGCCATCTAGCGTGTGCTGCTTGTTCTTAGCAACCTGAGTCACACACCAGTTTCTTTCCTGAGTGGCATGTGGCATGTACAGCTGAAACAGTGGCACAAGGCAAACACGTAATACTATATCTGAGCTAAAATTTGTACCAGTTATTATTTCCGCCTGCCTGGTCCTTGGGGGCCGCACCCTCTCCCCGTCACACCACTGACTCTAGGGAGCCGTCAGTTATGACTCTGCCGTTCTCACTCTACCACCAGAAGCCTCAACTGTCTGTGTCCAACCACAGTCCATTATCAGCCACAAGCAAAAGCAATTCATTTAGCACGAAGCATCAAATCCACCCAGGACAACTCAAAGTCCGTCGTTGGGACAGGTCCATGGATGCTGGAAAAAGGACATCTTTCTCTGCTGGGACTGCTTGCAATTTCCCTTGCTGCTACAAAGATCTTCTGCAGCAGAAAAGCAAGGCAGGCAGGAGGAACATGCGGCCTGCTCCCAGAGACACAGACAGAGCCACATGCAACATGAGAACACCTGAACGCAGCCTCCACCTCTGTCCTTTCATCTTTTCTGTACAGGATGGAACTGGATTGCTAAAAGGACCAGGAGGGAAAGGCACCTGCCTGATACAACCTTCCATGTGCTCACCTAACACTCAAGTCTCAGAGACACACAACTGAGCACAAACATGAAGGACGCTGTGAAACAGATCCATGATGTATAATGATTTCAAACACTGAAGCCAACAATGCAGAGAGGGAAAATCCCCTTCTTCTTTTTCTACAATTTGTTCCAGGTTGCAAAGTTATTAAATAACCAAAATGGAAGACTTCAATTCAACGTGTCAAATGCCCAAACTCTCTGCTGCTGGGAGGACACTCTGCTGAGCTGTAGACACGCGGACACTCGCAGCATAACGTTCTACAGCCCGACAGGGCCAGTGGAGCCAAAGCTCTCCAGGCTTCAGCATCTTCAGTCATTACAATTATACATGTGAATCTTCTATTCTTTCCACACAGTTAAAGTAACTGTGGAATTTTAAACTTACCACATCCTCTTTCACACAAGGTTTGTGTGTGACCAGCAGCCAGCAACAGTGCTGTTTCTGAACCCCAGAACCATTTGGGCTCTAAAACAACAGGCAACATAATTATAGCATTTAACAAAACAAGTACATTGCATTGTATAGTATGATGGGCATTCTTAAATTAATACTCATAAGGATTCTAAAAATAATTCAATATATCTTGGGGCAAAGACAACATAGAAGAAAAATCAACACAAATAACTTAGGGCTTGAATGGTAACAGTACTCAAGTGTTCGGAAACACAGCTGGGATGCTAGCAATGGAGCCCCAGCCCTCATGAGTGCTGGGTGTGTGCACTCACCACGGGGCCACATGCCATTTGGTCATGTTTTTGTTGGAAGAGAACGATGCTGAGGGGTTAAATGCTAGCAGCATCTGATCGCAAAGGATGACAAAGGGAGGGGACCCCTGTAGAACAGTCTGGCTGGCACCAAGACCCAGCATTTGCTGATACCTGGGATGGGCATGCCTCTGAACACGCTCCTAATCACTTTGGGCATAATTTTGTGATTCCTATATTAGAATGTATTGGCAAAGAAGCTAGGACCAAAGTGTCAAATATTTGAAAAGGCTACTATTACCACATTGACTTAAAAGTTGTTTATTTGCAAATTCTAGTAGGAATATACAGCTCCTCCTCCAAGATACTTGAAAGTGAAAGGAGAAAATCTTGCACGTGGAGATGGCTGTGTCTCTAAAACAACCATTTATACAAGGGCTCTGGAGGATGCTCTGCCATCTGGTCTCAGAAGCACGTCTCCTGAACAACTGATTTTCATAGTAAGACTTTAGTAACATGTGCTTGGCCTTGTGCTGTCTGCTATAAACCTCAGAGCCAAACGAGTGGTCTACATTTAAAGGATCTAATACCATGACTTGGGAACATCTCCAGTTCCTCTATGTTCCTCTTACCCTGTTTCTTCACTTTCCTTCTTTTCTAATAAGAATAAAACTAAATACCAATAAAGTATAAGATACATATGCTAAAAAGAAGTCCAAAAAGAGTCCTAAGACAGTTCAGGGTGAACAGTCACTACTAAGAGGGTACTAGGCTTCTGTCTGTCTGTCTGCATCTCTTTGGGTGTTTGTAGAAGAGTGGAGTTTGGGGACTCATGTCTCAGATATGTGGATTTAGGGTAAGCATTACAGAAGAACAGCTACTCCAAAAGCTGAGGCAGGAGAATCACAGGTTCAAGGCTTCCTTGGTCTACGGAATGTGTTCAAGACCAGCCTAGGCAGCTTCGAAATGCCCTGCTTTAAAAGGTAAAAGGCAGGGAGGAGCTGGGGACACAGCTCAGATGCAGAGCGCCTGCCTAGCACCCGTGAGGCCCCAAGTCTAGTTCTTGGTACTACACTCCTAAATGAAGAACACGAGCCAGACAAAAGCAGGTAACCAAAAGCCAAGGAGAAAGGAGTTCGATTTTGGCAATTGGCCAAAATGGGGCTAGAGCTGCAGGACGTAGTACAATATAAATTTGAATTTTCTGAAGAAATGTGCCCCAAAGTTTCAGCACAGTTGCTTAGCCAAGAATCCTGCCTTAAACGGTGAATATGAAAAAGGACAAACGTGTTAATGTGTAACAAGGTTTGGAGGAGAGAAAAGAGTGTTTCAGTGATTCATTAGGGACGATCTGAAAAAAAAGCCAGATGGGGCAGTGGTAGAAGGGGTGGGGGCCGTTAGTTTTGGGTGCCCCCGCACAGAACGTGATGGAAGCAATATAAACGTGAACAGGCCTTGTTAACCCGGGAGTTCAGTAAATGACTAATTACACTGGATCTAAAAACTGTATCCATGCATGTGTGCTCTTGGATGCTCTGAATACAGTAACAAAATGAATACGAGGCAACTTTTAACGACGTGGGCCAAGCACGGTGAGAAATGCTGAAAATAAATGACGCAGTTTCCTGCGTCACACGGCACCCTATGCAAGAGAAGTTGTCTAGTTATCCTCAGTTCTTGGGACAGCAGGAGATGGGAGTATGCAACTTTTCTAAGTCAATATGGATAACTGGTAAGAGTTCTCAGCCTGAGGCTTTTGCATTTTCTACATGTACTGCTTGCTGCATTTAGAACTTAAAAAAAAATGGGCAGAGCTGCAGTAGTGGAGTGGACCACTGAGTGGCAGTGACCCTGAACCTCAGCGATGCTCATCTAGAAAGAGCAAGGACTTGGGAAGAGCGGCTCAGGTGAGGATTCGGGTGCATCCATCCCTCTAGCACCCCACAAATCCAATTCTCCTAGCGGTTGCCGCTGAAGCTAGGTGCACCATCCTGGGGGCGCGGGTGCTTGTGAGAGCGGCGACACCAACTGCACAAGCGCCAGGTAGGCAGCCAGCACCGTTGGGAAGCACAGGGACCCGAGGTGGCACGGGCAGGGCGAGCCAGGGAGCCTCACCCCGTCCAGGAGGAGGATCCGGCCTGCGCAGGAGCTGGTGGTGAAGAACTCTTCCCGCGAGTTCAGGAGTTCCACCACCGCCACCGCGTCCTCGTCCACGCTGCCTTTCCGGCTGAGGTCCGCCTTGCTCAGGCTCTGCGCCTTCCAGCGGCCGAACTCTGCGCCGCGGTCCATGCGCGCCGTGAGACCGGGCTCATCCGGCCGGCATCCGCCTCGCGTCTCCGCGGGCGCGGCCGTACTGCCGCCACGGTGGCCGCGGAGGACCAAACTCCTGCGTTTGCGCGGTCAGCGGATGCCGGCCTCCGCCCCCTAGAGGAGGCGTGGCGACGAGGAGGAGCCCTGCAAAAGTTGGAAAGGGCCCGCCGGTTTATCTTGCCGAGGGACTTCTGGAGCTTAGGAGGTTTAGATTCCTGCTCTAAGAGAAGGGTAAGTGGTTTTTAAACGTCGATCTCTCCAAATGAGCTGCGCTTGGTTTTGACTACTTGTCTTTCCTTCCCTCTGTCCCGGGGTACCGGCTACAACCTGGCGGTTGACCAGGACTGCAAGCTCCTAGCCCTGTCTGCTGGGAGGCTTTTAAAAAGCAAGCAAGCAAACAAACAAAAACAGCCCACAACCACCACCACCACCAAGTCCTAGGCTCGAGGAGGATCTGCACTTGAGATGTGCACAGCAGGTGGCCGGATGGTTCAGTCTGGGTGATTTCTGCAGCCACCAAAGCTCAGTGCACCGACTCCGGGTTCACAACTCCCCAGCTCCAGGCAGAGGGCTTTCTGTACTCTGGCCTCCAGGCTGCACGCAGCTGGCGTTGGTATCTTCCCTTAGACTCCGTGGCACCAACCTACCATAGTCTTCAAAAGAAGAGAGACCGAAATAGAGTGACAGAAAGGGACAGAGAAACCAAACCGTAATACTTTCTTAACTACATCTTGTACGGTTACAGCTTCTACAGGGCTGATGTAAACGGAAAACACATGTTAATGATTGATTGAAAGGCGCAAAGGTAAGGTCGGACTGTTGCCTGTGAGCCCCCAAAGCCACCATGACTCCCTGCTGGCTCCGGCGGCTCGTAGGGAAGGCAGCGGTCATAGAACCTCTCCCCACTGCCTCATACTGGAGCCAGGGGATCTCTGTGAGCACAAGGCCGAGACAACGGCACACAGCCACAAGAATGGTACCGCCCGCTTTAATTGTGATCATTTATCTGCATTTCCAAGTTAATAATAAGTCCACATGCTCCGACGAGCCATTCTAGAACAGTGGCAGTACATCTTAAAATTATTGGGTCTCTTTCTTAGCCTTCATTTTAAAATACCTCCAGAAATTCTTATTTTATTCTGTTCTTTTTAAAATCTATTTTATGCATATAGGCGTTTTGCCTGCATGTCTGCACCATATGCATGCCAAGGGCTCTCAGAGGACAGAGGAGGGTGTGGGGTCTCTCAGACCGGAGTGAGAGTTGCTTTTGAACCTGATCCACCATGTTGGTGCTGAAAATCCAAATGAAGTCCTCAGTAAGGGGACAAGTGCTCTTTGCTGCTAAACCTAACCTGGGCCCCCTCGGCTCTTGATTGGTAAGGTGGTTTTACTCTGAGTTTGAGAATTGACCCATGGGTTCTCTGTTAAGACAGACATCTAACCTTTTTCCTATCCCTTCAATTTTCATTTAAACCTATGGATGAGTTCAAGCATACCTTAGAGGAGGAATTTTTAACTATGTATGTTCTAGAAATAAAAGTAAAATAAAAAAATAAACCAAAGTACTGTATTTATAACATAGACATTTGATAAATAGAAAAGCCATTTAACCACAGCATAGTTAAAAAAAAACAAAACAAGCCAAACAAACAAACAAACAAAAAAAGCAAAGCAGCCAGGCAGGGTGGTCCATGCTAGGAAGGCTGAGGCAGGAATATCACCGAGTCTCCAGTCCAACCTGGTCTACAAACTGAGTTCTAGGTCAGCTTAGGCTACAGTGTGAGATGCTCCCAAAGTGGCAGAAAGCTCCGCCTTATCCTGCGTGGACCATGGGTGATGATGCTAAAGCTTGCTGTGCTCCAGTTATCCTGCTTGGGGGTTCTCTCTGCTGTTGCAGGTGAACCCATAGGTGGCTTATGCAGAGAGTGTGCTACCATCGGAACGGATTAGCTTTCCCGATAGACATATATCCTGTGTGTTTCTCCTGTGTTTCTTAATTTATAGACACTTGAAGAATACCCAAGTACATGGCTTCATTAGAAAACGTGCTTCAATGAAGCGTTTATCTAATTATTCTTTGTCAATAAAAATCGGGAGTCAGATAGTGAGGTAAGAACTTGAAATGATCAGAAAAGTGACAGAGAAGCCACTAGAGACTTCCTCTCAGGTCCTCAGTCCAAAAGACTGAGCCCCTCTCTCAGGCCCGCCTCACTGCTTCCTGTTTTCTATCTATCCTCAGTCCTCCAAGACCTCTATGGTTAATTTTGGTCCGCTAGTGGCTAGCTCCGCCCTCTGACTCAAAGCAAACTTGATTGTCAGAGTGTGATCAACTTACCTCACAGCACTCCAGCCTGCAGCTTGGTGACCCCAGTTTCTCATCCATTCCAGAATTCATTTCAGACACATTAAAGACAATCTAGGCCAATATTTCCAGAGGTGAGTTCAGAAGATTATACGTTAGAAAAACAGTGTCAGCCAACATTGAAGGCTCAGGACTTGGGCTCTAGCTCCCTGTGACCTGTGTGACCCTGTCCGAGTCCCTGAACCTCTTCTGGTATCGTCTCATTTTTAAAATAGGGGCTTTGCTTTTAGGTCTGCATAAGGTAACTGTTTTAGTAACTTTCCATTCTTGCCTATTGTGAAGATAATTAAATGAGTGGAAAAAAAACTGCATACATTTTAGGAAAAGCTGAATATTAGGGCTTAAGGATGTTCATAATTGCTGTTGGTATATCATGCCGTTTCTTTCTTTGTGATTCCCTTTGATACAGCACCAGGCTTACGAAGTGGATGATGATAGTGTGGTTGAGTTCAAAGGTGGAGATTTTGGTCTGGAACCTGATCAGTCCAATGCAAAGGCTCAGTGGGGAATAAGATCAAGGGAGGCAGAAGGGTGGTGCTACCCTTTGCAACATTATCCAAAGTGGTAGGGGAGGTGAGGAGGGCCAGTCTCCTGGGCCCGGGACTGAGAGAGAAGACGTCTCTGCCTTCCTTCGCCCCTCTCCCGACCTCCTTCCTTCCCCCTCAAAATGTAAGAAAATAAATGTGTTAGCAACAAGAGACAGACCCTGGCTTAGAACAATTTTGATTTTATTATTACCACAGTCTTTTTAGGCTGGTAAGGTGTCTGTTGGTCAGATGTGTTGGAAATAGGTAGAAACCGGAAGGTGAAGAAGCAGAGTGAGGTGGCAACATCCCTGAAATCACAGCACTCAAGATGCAGAGGTTGTACGATGGAGAGTTGGGGACCAGCGTGGGCTGCGTAGGATTTTCAAGACCAGCCTGGTCCACATAGCTAGAAAAAGCTGAAATTGGATGTAGAGCCCAGTTATAGATGCTTAGCAGGCATAGGGCCCAGGTTCCAGCCACAGCCTGGCAATGAAAAAAAAAAGAAAAGAAAAAATGAATTGCGTATGAGTGTTAGTATGTGTGTGTGTGTTATGTGTGTGGTGTGTACAGTTCAAAGCAACCTTTATATTTTTGGGGTTTAGAATAGTAACTCTGATGTGTGTGTGAATGTGTGTGTTGTGTGTGTTATGTGTGTGGTGTGTGTACATTTCATAGCAACCCTTACATTTTTTGGGTTTAGCACAGTAATTCTATGATGTGTGTGATCATGTGTATGTGTGTGTTTGTGTGTGTGTGTACAGTTCATAGCATTTTCTGGGTTTAGCATAGTAACTCTGTGATATGTGTTTGTGTTTGTGTGTGTATGTACAGTTCATGGCATTTTCTGGGTTTGGCACAGTAACTGTGATGTGTGTGTATATGTGTGTGTGTGTGTGTTGTGTACAGTTCATGGCATTTTCTGGGTTTGGCACAGTAACTGTGATGTGTGTGTATATGTGTGTGTGTATATGTATGTGTGTATATGTGTGTGTGTGTGTTGTGTACAGTTCATGGCATTTTCTGGGTTTGGCACAGTGCCTCTATTGGAAAGTGTCATCCTCTGAGCGAAGCAACTGTAGCAACTGTGACCCGAAGCAGAAAGCTTTGACTACTTGTTTACAAGCGATCCCCCAAGATCATAATCGATGACGGTTGACATTCGCTCATAGAAAGGTGGGGTGGTAGGACCCTTATCTGATAATCCAGCCACCCCTCTTCTGTACCTCAGGGCCAACTGTGTGCAATTTTGCCCTAACTGCCCTTGGCCTCATTGTCCCAGAAGACCTAGAATGTTTGGCAGATGGAAGCTTAACTGGAGAGGGTTTCCGTCTGTCCGTCCGTGCTGGGTGAGACTTTCCAGTGGTGTGGTTGATGTGGAGTCATCTGAGCCCTTGTACAAAACCCCTCTCCCACGCTCTAAGAAACCCCTCGCCCACACTCTGTAAGTCAGCCTTGCAAACACAAGGGAGCCCTCTGTCAGACACGGCTTATGCTGAGGCCCCATAACGAGGTGGGGTATTTGTTTACATCTCTCCAGGGAGGGTTTGGCCACACTCACATTTAATATTGAGAACGAGTCTGTTGAGTGAACAACGACCAGTGCATGTGTGGCATTAGTGTTTTGCTTGACTTCTTTTCTGGATTGGATAGAAAACTCGGCATTTGTTTTTCTCAGGTTCGAGGTTTGCTCCTCTAATATTCCTGGTGTTTGGGGGATGTGATTGTTCTTCCAGCTAACAAAACCTCCCAGGCGATAGCAGAATCTATTTGATTGGATTTATTTAAAGAAATTATGAAAAGGCACAGTTAAAATTATGGTGATATAACTAAACCCGTTCATTACATCTCTACCACTTTGGTGTTTCCAGTTATATAATTTTATTCGCTAACTAGCTTTGCTTTTCTTAGAGTTTAACTGGGCTTTTTCTTCCTTTTAATAATAACAGGAGGGCAGAAAGGTTACCTGGACCTTTGTAATGTATAAACAACCGCACTATTTTTTAGGTTTAAATTTTCTTTCTCTTTTTGTTACAGTGAACTGCAGAGGGTCTGTGAGAGATGTTCAGCGGGTAAAGGCACTTGCCACCAAAGCTAACCACCAGGACCCACACGGTAGAAGGAAAGAACGGCTCTTGGCTGTTCTACCTACGTGCCTCTGCCCTGCATGTGCCCACACCTTCTTTTACATACGCACACACTCATATAAACAAATGTAATAGAAAGCTACAGTAAGTCTACTGTTTCCATAACCTGATGAATTTCAAACGCTGGGTGCTAAAAGGAAAAGGAAATACCACAATTTAGTACAATTCAATATAAATAAAGTTAGTAAATGTACAAAATAATTGCACACATTACTCTTGAATGCACATAAACACACTGGGCAGTTACTAGCATTGGGTTTATGGCACTAACTGATTCTTCAAAGTGTGGCACAGAGGCGACTGGAGGATGAGTGTAGCAGGCTTCAGTTATGGCTATAATACTTTAGGTTATTAAAAGGCTAACTGTTAAAGCTAGGCATAAATGTTTATTCCTTGTTTTTCTCTGTCCTTTCAGCATTTCGTAATCTGACTGAAAATCCCTAAATCTAATGTTTGTAAGATTTTTAAGACACCACAACCCAATCTTAGACAAGCAAACAAACAAAAGCCATCAGATATGGTATCCTGCTATGTTTTCCAGACGTTTTTGTTTGTGTGTTGTTTGAAGGCACTAAACCCCCACGGGAAGTGGTGTGGCATATTTTGCTTTGTAGCTGAAGGATTTTCAGGATGAAAGGTCCTTGAACGTGAGATGAGATCAATGGGAAGCTCCTGGTGTAAACTGCTGTTTGAAACTTTGTTTAATCTGTCCCCTCTCCGGGAGAGAAAACAGTGACAGCTTGGGTACAATGTGGTAATATATTAATGTTTTCTTAGTCTCTAGGTCACCATGGCAACTGGACAGAAGTTGATGAGGGCTATTCGAGTGTTCGAGTTTGGTGGACCAGAAGTGCTGAAACTCCAATCCAACGTGGCAGTTCCTGTCCCCAAAGACCATCAGGTGAGGGTAACCATTCCATGCGGGTGATGCTTGCTCTGAGCAGATGCACAGCAATCTACAAAGATGCTGGACTAGGATGCTGTTTAACTGTTTGTCTCTGTGAATCCTGACAAAGTAATACACATAGTAATTACTGAAGTAGACATTGAAAAGGAATGACCCTGGCTACCACTGATGTGGGACTCCCCTCTATATGCTGTGAATACCATTGGTGAATAAAGAAACTGCCTTGGCCTGTTGATAGGGCAGGATAGAGCTAGGTGGGGAAAACTAAACTGAATGGGAGAAAGGAGGCAGAGTCAAAAAGAAGCCATGTAGCCCCACCAGAGACAGACGCCAGAACTTTACCCGATAAGCCACAGCCTTGTGGCTATACACAGAATAATGGAGATGGGTTAAATTAAGATGTAAGAGTTAGCCAATAAGAAGTTAGAGCTAATAGGCCAAGCAGTGATTTAATTAATACAGTTTCTGTGTGGTTATTTAGGTTCTGGGTGGCTGGGACGAACAAGCAGCGCCATACGATGCTATCACAATGTTTCTAAGGCTCGACATCACCTTTGTAGTCTAGTAATGGGGTTTCAATGTCGTCACATGAATTCTGAATACGTTTTGTTATCATGCACCTCCCCGATTTTTACTTTTCACCTGGTGGGAAAGTAATTTCTCCTCTGCGTTATTAATAGAATTCGGTTATTCAGTTGTAGGATTTTATTGTCTCTAGTGATTTGTTTTTTAGCACTATCCTTTTGATAGTGCACATATATATATTGTGCACATATATATATGTATGTATATCAAGACACATTCCATACCACTAGTCTAATATCCTTAGCAAACCTTAGAAGAAGAAAAAATTTTTCAGCTTATCCATAGCTCATCTTTCCAGGATCATTCCTTATCACCCTCTTAGCAGACTGTAGCAGCCTTAAGTTTATCCAGTTTCTTTACTAGACTCTCTTTCCATCATTGTACATATTCCTTGGACCTGAAAATAACCCCTCTCCATTCCTACAGAATTTCTGCCTATTTGTTAAGTCCTTCTGTAAGACCTCCCTTTAATCTTAGAGCAGAGGTAGATACTGTGTTTTGAAGTAAACCATGCTTTTCTGCACTATGGGGGCTTGACCCCAGGGACTCCAGCACACTGGGTAAGCATTCTGCTGGCGGTCTACACTCCCAGCCCCCAAACTCAGCTTCTTTCTAGATGTAGCCTGAGAATCTCAGTGGTCCAGCAACAGAAGAGTGTCCCGATTCCTGCAGAGCTGGTGGGAAGCCGTCCTCCATCAGCGACTTGGGAACCCGGGCCTCTTTCATTGTGGGCTTTGTGGATGTTAGCGTGGAGCTTGCTAAAAGCTTGGAAAGAGAAGGTTATGGGGGAGGTTTTGCTGGACCAAACCTGCAAGTGACTGAAGTACTTTGCTCACTCTCCTTACTTTTGCTGTGAAGAGACAGCATGACCAAGGCAGCTGATAGAAAAATGAGCTTGCTGGATCTTACAGTTCCAGAAGGTGAGTCCAGGGGTTCCTGTTGCTGTGATGAACCTTCCTGACCGAAAGTTACTTGGGAAGGAAAGGGTTTATTTCACTCACACTGGCATCGACTGATTCATCACTGAAAGCAGAGGGGGAACTTGGAGGCAGGAGCTGGAGGCGAAGGCCATGGAGGGAGCTGCTCACTGTGTGCTCCCCATGGAGGAGCTGCTCACTGTGTGCTCCCCATGGAGGAGCTGCTCACTGTGTGCTCCCCATGGGGGGAGCTGCTCACTGTGTGCTCCCCATGGCTTGCTCAGCCTGCTTTATTATAGAGCGCAGGACCACAGGCCTGGGATGGCATCAAGCCACTGGGCTGGGCCCTCATACACTAGTCACTAATTAAGAAAATACCCTACTGCCCAGCCTGCAGCCCATTCTTGTTGGGGCATTTCCTCAATTGGGTTCCCCTCCTCTCAGATGACTAGAGCTTGCATGGAGTTGGCATAGAACTAGCCAGCATAATTTACCCCCTATCAATTTGATAAACAACACCCCTGTTAAGCCACAACCTTTCCTTTCTCGTTCATCCCCAAGATCACAAGCTAATATCATCACAACATAAAATAGTTTACAAACTTAAGAGCTCCACAGTCTTTACAAATTCAAACACTTTAAAATTCCAGTCTCTATAAATCTAATGTCTGTGTAAAACTTCAAAACCTCTGTAAAAGTTCAAAGTCTCTGAGCTATGGGCCCTTGTGAAATCACAGTAAGTCAAATGCTTTCTTATTCCAAGAGGTACAGTAACAACCTGAACAAAGCAGAACCAAGCTGCAGCAGCGCCTTCCATATTCCCCCAGATCCCAGCAGGATCAGGCCCGTCACCTACCCCCGGGAGCCCACTTGACTCAGGGTTGCTGTTGCTGTGACAAAATATTGTAACCAAACGCAGCTTGAGGAGGAGAGACTATTGCACTCCCGGTTCCATATCACAGTTCATCCAAGGCAGTGGGGGCAGAAACGCAAACAGGGCAGGAGCCTCAAGACAGAGGCTGGTGCAGAGGCCGTGGCGGGGAGCTGCTCACTGGCTTGCTCTTTGTGGCTTGCTCTGCCTGCTTTCTTATAGCACCCAGGACCACCTGCCTAGGAACGGCACCACCCACAACGGGTTGGGCCCTCCCACATCAGTATTTAAGAGACTACCTTCTGGGCTGGTCTACAGTCAGAGCACATGGAAACAGTTTCTCCGTTAATGTTCCCTGCTCTCGGATGACTACAGTGTGTGCCAAGTTGGCACAACCAGCTGGCAGATGGGGAAAGAGTGTCCCTCACACACGTCTAAGAAGGAAGTCGCTCATATGGACACATGGAGTTCGCTGAAACACACCTCTCTGAGCGTCTTTTCTTGTTTCCTGAGTGTTTTGAATAGCGTATAAGTCAGTCTACCTTACTTCTTAATGTAGACTCAGAATGCAGGCTTGTTGAAGGCATGGGCTTGTCGGGTCTTGCTTTTCTTTTTTTTTAATTTTCCTCAGCTTTTCTAGCTCTGTCATTATCCTTGTAGCATCATTGTAAGGCAATGCCACAGTGCTCTGTGTGACCTGAATTGTATTGTTGTTACAGGTTCTAATCAAAGTCCACGCCTGTGGTGTCAACCCAGTAGAGACCTATATTCGCTCTGGCACCTACAGCAGAAAACCCGTCTTGCCCTACACTCCAGGCACCGACGTGGCAGGGGTCATCGAATCTGTTGGAGACAGTGTATCTGCTTTCAAGGTATCTTCCGTTTTTGATGATTTCTATTTTGACTTAGTAGCAGTGTTCCGTAATTTAATTATAGCTTTAAAGGCTTTCAAAGGTACCAATTGCACAATTTCTGCTAGCTGGGGGACTCCTAGCCAAAAAGAAAGTATTTTGTATCCAGAGGCCTTGCTTGTTAACACAGCTGGGAATCAATACTGGGTAATTTCTGTGTCATCACGAGTCAGTGGATGAGCTGTGGTCTGTTTAGTCTGATAGAAACTTGTGAGCAAAGAAAACACATAGGGATGTCAGACGGCCCCCGCCCTTCTCACACAGACAGAACAAACAGGGAGACGTCAGATCCCTGCAACTCTTGTCACACACAGACGGAACTTCTTCATTCCACAAAGTGAGGAAAGGAAAGCTCTTTTGGCGGATAAATAAAACACGAGCATGTGCAGCGTCACTCTGCCGTGTCAGAGTTGAGATCAGGGCTGTGACCACGGCTGTCGTTACTGTTCTGCCAAGAGACTTGCCCGGCATGGATCGTGTCTTCGGAGGATGCTTACGCCTACCCTCTTTCCTCCTACTTCCTTGACCTGCTCAGCTTTGGCAGCATAGTCACCAAAGTTGGGCTTCACTGGAGAAACTTAGTGTGCCCCTGTGCAGGAAGTGGGCAGATCCCTGCAGCTTTCTACTTCTTGGCTTGTGGCAATGTGGCATCTGCCCCCATGGTGTCTCTAAAGCTTTCTTGCTAACGCCGGTAATCCCAGAGTCAGCGGGCCCTTTTATGTCATTATCTTAACTTCCTGATGACATTGGACACTTCAGTCACTTAACGTTTTCTTAGACAGTAAAAGCCAAGCGCAGCTTTTACTCTGGGATCCGCAGTGCCCTGTGCTGCTTTCCCCTTCCTCTAGGCATCCTTGTTTGCCGTCGTTGCTCTGTGAACGCTGCCTTAATCCTGCTACGGTCTCAGTCCCACCCAGGCCTGCTCCCTGTATCCAGCCTCGTTCCACAGTGGTCCACAGTCATAGGACCACTCTGTTTCCTTTCTCAGCTAAGGTCCTGAGACTGTGTCTGAAATGGCGCTTGCTGGTTGTGTTAATCAAGCAACTAAATTGCCGTAACAAGTCTAGTGTCTGTGCCACAGGAGTGACTTTCAAGTGCTTAGCCGTCGTGTGTGCCTAGCGGCTCCCCTCCTAGGCAGGCAGCTGTAGGCTGTGCCCGTCACCACAGACTCATCCCTCGGGCAAGTGCTGTGTCCTGCTGCTCATTCCTCCATCTGCAGGAGGATGAGGTCGTCTCCCTGAGGTCTGACTGCCTTGGTGACGCTGGTGCTTGAGGCCATCTCAGTCCACCTGGCCCCGCCCTCCCTCTCCCCCTGCTGTGGCCACTGCCTGTGGCTTAGTCCAGGTTGTCCCTCCTAAACTTATCAGCACGTGCTACCTTCTCCTGTTCCTGGAGCCCTAACTCTAGTAAGTGTTGTTTTACTCTTATGCCGATTACTTGCGTGTTTTGGTGTTGACGAAATGCCTCACCCGTGTGAAGTGGGCCGCTTCAGTTCTTTCCACTGAGTCTGCCACTCTTCCTCACGCTGCTGTTGTCCTCCGCGCGGAACCATCTTCCCTGTACCCTCCACGCTGTCATGACGGTGTCTGTGTCCATGCTGTTTCCATTATTGGCGTGATGGCGCTGAAGCCTAAATGTAGCTTCAAGGGCTTCTGTGCTGTTGTTCTGTGTCTTTCCGTGTTATTTCCTGCAGCTGTCGTGTGCTGCACGTGAAACTCCGACCTGCTATTTGGAGTATAGACTGAGGTTCCAGAGAATAGCCCCCACCCTGTGTTAATGTTATGCAACCCTAATGGAATGGTATAGTTTCCATGACGATGGAGAGCTGCCTTGTTGTGGGTCCGGAGCTAAATTATCTTGCTCTATTGAAGCCCTGTTAATAGCGATCCATGGCTCACTGCTTAGTTTGACCTAACGTTCGTCTTTATGACTACTAGGAAAATCCTTCGGGAACGCAAACACAGACCACAAGTGTCCACCAACCTTAACGCTAAGACAGCATCGGAGGCCTACAGCAGAGAATCCCCATGCTGCTGTGACTGCCTCTCCCACCAATCTATTTGAAAAGTGCTTGATTTATGGCTCTCCTAGTTCTTTACTTCATGAAGCTGTTCATACATGGGAACATGGAGTTGAGCTGACGAGAACTCTGTTCCCAGGCTGTGTCATTAATGGCTCCAGGTTGATTCTCGCCCCCTCTGAGGTGAAAGCTTTGTCTTTGCCGAATTTGAATCTTAATTGGAAGAAACTATGGAACTTAAGTGCACTCCAGTTTCCTCATCTGTCGGCCACGACGGAGCGCGCACATTCCCTAGGTCACTGTGGTGGTTATGTAGAAAGACAGGGCGCCCAGCTTGATAAGTGCTCAGCAGAACTGCAGTCCTGTTCCCCTGCCTCCTTTAAATCTTCCTTTTATAAGTTCCCATTTAGAAAACATGCATAGAGGTTCAGTGTCTCAGTTGTGTTCGTGAGATGCCGAGTTGGAGATAGCCGTATGTAAGTGAGCATTTCTTGTCCTACTGTAAGGTTGGCGTTGTAAAAGCCTCATCCGTCTGGGCCTAATAGGAATCATTGCTGCACGCATTCGTTGATCTCTTTTTCAGAAAGGGGACCGGGTCTTCTCCTCCAGCACAGTTTCTGGCGGTTATGCAGAGTTCGCTCTGGCAGCGGATCACACTGTCTACATCCTGCCCGAGACGCTGGACTTCAGGCAGGGAGCTGCACTTGGGATCCCGTACTTCACTGCCTGCCGGGCTCTGTTCCACAGGTGAGGTGGCGCTGCTGTGTCCCAGCCCAAGTAGGCAGCTCTGCTCCACAGGTGAGGTGGCGCTGCTGCGTCCCAGCCCAAGCGGGCAGCTCTCCCCACCTGTTTTCTGCCTGTACTGTGGCTGCTTTTCATTTGCCATGAAATATATCTGGGGTCATGACAATCATGGAGAGGACAGGACTTTGATCATTTTGAGGAAGAAAGAGGGAATAATCCCTTGAATGGAGATGATTTTCTCAAAACCTGGGAATCAGGAGGGACATGTTACAAGATCCCGAGGTAAGTATCTTTCTGTGTCTTAGTCATTGTGCTATTGCTGGGAAGAAACACGATGGCTACGGCAACTCTTCTATAGGAAAGCATTTGATTGGGGGTTTGCTATGGTTTCAGAGCATTAGTCCACTGTCATTATGACAGAGCATGGCAGCAGGCAGGCATGATGCTGGAGATGTTGCTGAAAGCGATACCCTGATCCACAGCAGAGAGAGGGAGCCTGTGCCTGGCTCGGGCTTTTGAACTGCAGAGTTCACCCCCAGTGACACACTTCCTCCAACAAAGCCACACCTCCTAACCCTTCTAATCTTGTCAGATAGTGCCACTCCCTGGTGACTAAGCATTCAAATATATGAGCCTATGGGTGCCATTCTTATTCAGACCACCACAATCTTAGTTGTTTTTCTATTGCTGTGATATGATACCATGACCAAGGCAACTTATAAAAGAAAGAGCATATTGGGCATTACAGTTTCAAAGGGTAAATCTATGACCTTTATAGTGGGAGCAGGCAAGCGGGCACGGCACTGGAGCGTTGGCTGAGAGCTTACATCTGGTCTGCAATCATGGTGGGGGTAGGGGTGGACCATCGACACACCTTCTTCAACAAGGCCACACCTCCTAATCCTCCCCAAACAGTTCCACCAACTGAGGACCAATTTTTCAAATCATGAGCCTGTGGGGACCATTCTCCTTCAGAACACCACGGTGTTGCAAGAGGTTTTTATTTAATTTTTGTTTGGTTTGAAGGATTGGCCAGGCACAAAGGGAAAGGGGATATAGAGGGAGAGGAGAGGTTGTAAGTAGACCCTGCAAGAGAAGATGGAAAGGACTCCAGACCCAGGCAGGAGATGGGCTTCAGGTTTTATAAAGAAAGCCCACCCATAAGACCTAGAAGAAAAGATGTAACTGTGGAAACATTTGTAGGTAGGAGGCAGGATGTTGGTGCTTCCATATATTGGAGAATCGGAGCTGAAGGTACAAAAGTTTAAGGCCGTGGGAGTTTCTCCCACATTTGGTGTGCTTTGTCTTAGTTTGGGTTTTCATTGTTGGGAGGAGACACCATGACCACAGCAGCTCCTATAGAGGAAACATTTAATTGGGGTGGCTCACAGTTCAGAGGTTTAGGGACCATGATGGCCTACAGGCCAACATGGTGCTGCGGCTGAGAGCGCTACATCTCCCAGGCAACAGGAAGTAACTGACTGTTACACTGAGGGCCGCCTAAACAAGAGACCTCAGAGCCCAACCCCTCCGTGACACACGTCCTCCGTCAAGGCCACACCTCCTCATAGTGCCACTCCCTTTGAGAGCCGTATTTTTTCAAATCACCACATACATTGGACGAATCCTTCAGGGGAGTCAAGCTTTCTGATTAATCCAAGATTCTCTGGTGGTGGTGGAATCAGGCAAAGATAATAAGAGCTCTAAAGAGAAGAAGCAGCCAAGGGGGTGCTCACTACTGCAGCAGTGGCCCTGGTGTCTGGTACTTCTCTGGTCATTCCCGTTGAACATGGAAAAGAGTGGATGAAAGTAAGGGAACACGGACACAGGGTGCTGGGTATTCTTCATGAAGCTTGAGATCCAGAACACAGCTCGACTGGGGTTGAGTAATTAAAAGCCATAAGAGTTAACAAGTAGACAGCACGTGTACATGGTTTATACAGTGACGATGACTGTCAGCATTTAAAAGAACATAGTAACATGGCACAGGCGAAAAGCCTGGACATTTTACAAGATGGCATGGAGGCCTTTCTCAGGACACTCAGATCTGATTTTCAGAGGTGTGCTGAGGCAAGGACATTTTCTTAGCACTGCCAAAAGCAGCCCACCTGCTATTACCTGGGTAACCCTGGACTCCAGGATAAAGACTGAGCTGTAGAAAGCTTGTCATGGGACACTCTCTGTGGGGACACATGGGCATGAGGGACTCTAGTTCTTCTGGTTCAGAAGTTCCACCAGCATACAAGGACTCAGCCTACGAACTGCAGTGTGATTTCTGCTTCCAACATGGACAGAGGCAGGAAACAGATGCCCAGTCGCATCTCTTCAGTGGGCATTGCATAGAATTGTGTTTATTCATCGTGACTCTGGGGACCATCCTTTTGAGCCTTGAGTTAGAGGACATCTGACTCCATGTCAGGAGGCAGTAGCTCTTTGAGTGTTGGCTGAAGCAAGGGTAGAAACTCCTCAGTGGTGATGGAAAACGCCAGCTCGTGGTCAGCCTCGAAGGAGAGAGTAACGCACCTCTGCTTTGTCCGCAGTGCCCGTGTGCGAGCTGGGGAAAGCGTCCTGGTTCACGGGGCAAGTGGAGGAGTAAGTATCTGTCTTTTTAAGTCTGTTTAAGTGAGCATGGAGTTACGGGTCTCATGTAATAGTTCTTGAAGTCTCTTTACCTTTTTCCTTTTTAAATTTTAAAAAGTTATTCTTTGAGCGTCTCATACATTGCATTCAGTGGGTTTGATCTTACCCCACCTCCCACCTCCAACATGACTTTCCCAACTTCATGTCCTCTTCTTTTAAAAATATCCCATTGGGTCCAAAGTCAGTGATACCTAGATGAGAAGCCGTCTGCAGGGACACAGTGGGCCCAGGAGGACCACACGCTGCAGAAAACTGTCCCTTCCTCCCCCAGCCGCCATCAGCTGCCAGTAGCTCCTCAGCTGGGTCAAGGCCTGGTGCACCCCTCCTCTCTCCGTGCTGGGACGCTGACATTGTGCACAGTAAAGTCATTTTGAAGAGCCAAGTTTATAGTCATGCTCCCGCTCCCGGGCCTTTCATGCCACAAAGTTTCTTGAGATGCAGTCCCCGAGTGGAATTCATGGCTGATGCTATAGCATTTCTTGCTTAATAAATTCAGCAGGACACCTGATAAAAACAATTAATGTGGTGGGCAGTGGTGAACTTCTGTCCAGCAGCCCCCTACCCCCACCCCACCAACACAATGCGCACTATGGTGACATGCAAGGAATGTGTGGTATATAGCCGTGTCCTCAACTCCACAACCCAAGGCTTCAAATGTTAGTGTCTAGTGGGGCAAAGATTCAGAACTTAGAGCCTCAGCCCCTGTAGGAAATCACCAGGCCCAGCACTGTTAGATGCTTCCGCAGTGAGCTTCCCACAGCCTGTCTCCAAGGAGCGTGGAGGGAAAAGCAGAGTGTGCATTTGGGATTTGGTAACTCCAGCACAGAAAGACTTTGTAAATGTTGGAGAGAAGATTTCACGTCGTTAAGACCCAGGACCTGGGACACAGTGGCTCACCTTCAGGGAGCTTGTCAACCGTCAGTACTGGGAGCTCTGGGTAGGGCATGGGAAGGAGCAGCTCATGGGCACGGCATGCTCCATGTGGTGATGGTGGTGCCCTGACAACGTGACTCGGCCTCTGAAAGTGTCAGGTAACTCAAAAAGTCAGGCCGCTCTGTGCCTCTGTAGAGATGAACTTCTGCTTCATCTCCAGCTTCCTGAATGACTCAAAGAAATCAATCCTGGGGGATTTCACAGATTAGACTATTAATCAAACAGCCCAAGGTGTCTCTGTGGCTTGAGAAAACACAACAGCTGAGCTCACTGATTACCATCAGCAAAGGCTTGTTTGGATGAAGTTTAAATTTAACCTAATAACCGAAGGTTTGAAAAGCACATGTGTTTATTCAGATTGCTATGGCTTTCTGAGAGCCTGGCGCTCTGTAGAGAAGAGAGATTTGGTACAGTGGAGAGAGAGGAGTTTAAAGGAAATCTCTTTATTCTCTTCACCCTCCTGTAGAAAGCCCAGTCGCTTCCGAGGGATTGGTTTGCTTTTTTAAAAGGTAAAATCCAAACTGTTGGTTTTCGGAGCTGGTTGAGCCTGCTAAATCCTGGCTGGCCGGGACGGGCTGACAGCCCGCTGTGTGAAACACCTCTGATCCTCCTTCCCTATCGGAGGGACACAGAGCCCTGGCTTTCCCTGGCTTCTGTTTGTACTTTCTGTTCTCATTTAATTCCTGTTCCTGCAGGATTATGTTGTGGGTTTAAGATGATGTGGATTTACGGACACAGTCATTGTCCTAGTATGTTGGTGGGGAGTGCCTCATTTACTGCTAGCAAAATAAGTTGGAGAAAAGTAGCTGGCAAATAATGGCACATAATCTCTTGGGAAAATATTGTGAGTCTAATTGTTGTCAAGAAAACAACAGCTAGAACCATTCAGAAGACGACTGTGTGGCCCTCAGAGGAGAGCATTACACGATATGTGTGCATTGAGTCTCTGCTTTAAAATGGGATTTTATTTGAGCCAGAGCATTAGTAGAAAACGTCAGTCATTGTCGTCGACTGTGGTGACCCTGAGTGGCTGCCTCCTTCGCTAGCTGGAGTCCTGCGTTCTGGTCTCGGTTAGAGTATAGAAACTGCCATAGCCTGACTTGCCTGACCGCGCCCCCCACGGACCTTACGGCCTTTAAACGGTCTCAGCTCAGGAGGCTTGAGTGCCCCTGCTCTAGTGACTTGCTCTCATTTTTCCTATCTTGCCCAACCCTGTTGACCTCCCAGATCATAGCTTCTTCATTTTTTTAAAAAAAAATCTTTTTATTATGTATACAGTGTGCTGTCTTCATGTTTTGCTTACATGCCAGAAGAGAGCATCAGACTTTATTACAGATGGTCGTGAGCCACCATGTGGTTCCTGGAAATTGACCTCAGGACCTCTGGAAAAGTAGTCAATGCTCTTAACTTCTGAGCCGCCTCTCTAGCCCTGCTTCTCCAGTCTTTAAGCTTTTACTTTTATTAATCTGTGTGTCTGAGCATGCTCTTGGTGACCGGAGGACCACGTGTGCACGAGCTGGTTCTCCACCTCTACCACACGGTTTCTGACCTGACTCGGTGAAAAGCGGTCTAACCTACTGATCCTGTGTCAGCATGTGTCCAATTAATGTTGCCCCGGGATTACATGGAGTTAGAATGTGTGGTTTTAATAAGGTGATGTAATATGAGAGGGAATACACTCATTCAACAGTGTGTACTCTACATGTGTACCGGGTACATACACCGGCACATATACACACAAAGAAGGCTTGATTTTAAAAATTGCTATAGAATTGCTACCTTGAGTTTCATTAAAAAATAATTCAATAAATTTTGACCTGGGAGTAGGAAAGAATTTTCAACAATTTCTGACGAGGGCCTAAACATATCTGCCTCTTTTGTACTACATGTATTTATGTGAAGTGTCGTTCTTACCCTCGACGAGCATAACACTCTGAGAGGTCTGGTTTGTGTGTTCCATGCCCGTATGCCTAAGGTTGGTAAGAACTTCTCAGGTGAAAAGGAGTCCTGAGTTGGAAATGCTGAGGATGTCCTGCTCCGGTCTCTAGCAGAAAAGAACAGCCAAACGTGCAGGCTCTGGGGAGCCTGAGGCACAGGATCACGATGAGTTCAGTCCAGCCCGGACTACACGTAATGAGTTTCCTCAGAAGAAATAGGGGGCTGGAGAGATGGCTCAGGGGTTAAGAGCCCTGACTGCTCTTCCAGAGGACCTGGGTTCACTTCCCAGAACCCACATGGCAGCTCACAACTGTCTGTAACTCCAAGATTTGACACTCTCATACAAACATGCATGCAGGCAAAACACCAGTGCACGTAAAATAAAAATAAATAAAGATAAAAAAGAAGTAGCTGAATATTTATCTTCTTTTCAAGCTGTAAGTGCCTTTTTAAATTTGACTTTGAATAAAACTGGGGATATAAAAGAAACTTATGATAAATCCCGGTTGGGAAGTGTTTTGTTCCCTGTGAAAACTGAGAGTGAGCGGATGCTGTTGGAAAGCCCAATGGATGCTGGAGCCAACAGTCCCCAGTGGGGCGATTTTACACCACCCCACTTCCTTCCCGTGGACTTGTCAGTGGCTAGAGGGGTCTGTCTGTCACATGGGAGATGCAGTTAGAGGTTATAGCTGTCAGCCGGTCGTTGCCATGGCGCTCAGTATTGTCCAGAGCCCTTACCTCGCCCTGGACCTTGGCCGTCGACTTTGTCTCCACTGGGTCATGTGATCCTCCCCTGAGCCAGGTCATCCCTCTTTCTGCCTTTTGACCATCTCAAGAATGTTCCTGCTCTGTTCATTTAGCCAGCCCTGCCCTTTTCCATCTGTACACTCCGCCCGTGTTTGCCTCGTGCTCCTCCCGCCCCCCCCTTCCTGGAACTTTTTCAAGTCCCCTCTCCTGATGGCCCCGACAGCCCCTCTCCTCATCTCTAACCCATGCTGGTTTAGTTATTTTGTCTCGGACTTTCTGTTATCTTCACTGACTTTAATCACTTGTTTGATCATTTGTTATCTTCTTTTGTTTTTAGAATGTGGTTTGTTTTTTTTTTTTAACATTAAGTCCATGGCCAGCACAAGACAGGCACTCAATAAGTGTGAGCCTATGAGCCTATGTCTTTGACTTAAATGATAGAGGCCTTATGCTTGTTATAAAGACTGTGGTAACTAACTGGTTAGATTTAGGCAGGGAGCAGTGTTGAGGCCGTCTTTAAAGCCTGCACGAAGGAGATGTTAGCAGGTGATCTGATGCGGTGGTTAATGGGTTAATGGCTATGTTATACAGTCTGATTCGGCCCTGTTCTGCTGTATGAGATTTGGGCAAGGTTGCCGCTCCTCGTCAGCATAACACAGACATGCTGGAGACCTCACCGAGCACTGTGAAGATAAGTTGGGCACAGCGTAGGGAGAACTTAGCATGTCAGCAGAATGCTGTGAGTGTGAACTCACTTAAAGCTGCTCTTCTTCTAACCTTCAGGACAGGTTACACACTAGCGTAGTACTTCTCAGCCTTCCTAATGCTGCAACCCTTTAGTGCAGTCTCTTATGTTGTGGCGACCCCACCACCACAGAATTATTTCTTTGTTTTCATAACTGTAATTTTGCTACTGTTATGAATCGTAATGTAAATATCTGATGTGCAGGATGTCTGAGGTGCCACCCTGTGAAAGCCACTCCACCTCCAGATAGAGAAACACTGCACTACAGTGATCTGCAGTTTCCTGGAGACATCAAAGGCTTTTCAGTTACTCAGAGAATGTGTAACGTCAGGCTTGTATTCTGTTTTCCAGGTTGGACTGGCTACATGCCAGATTGCCAGAGCTCACGGCTTAAAGGTTTTGGGCACAGCTGGTTCTGAGGAAGGGAAAAAGCTTGTTCTGCAAAATGGCGCTCATGAAGTGTTTGATCACAAAGAAGTTAATTATATTGATAAAATCAAGGTAAAGTTTTCTACACTTTTACAGAAGTCAAACATTGCTTCTTGGAGATTTACTTAAGTTATTTTAACTACTACTCTTTCAATGAATAAATAAAATTTTGCTTAATAAATAAGATTGCTTCCATTTTCATATCTGTATCTTCTCTCATCCCTATGGATGCTTTAGTTGACTTAAAAGGCACAGGTGTCTAGTTTTCAGCCTTTGCTCTCGTGTGTGCGTTGTGAATGCACGCTGAATGAGGAGGAGCTTTCCTGAAAGACCATGTTGTAAGCAGAGTTTGTAGCTACACGATGCTTGTAGGGCAGCTGTTACAATGTGAGATTCTCACTGCAGTTGAGGGTCCCAGTCCTGACACCATCCTCAGGAGTATGTACAGTAGTTAGAGAAGGCTGGTTCCTGTGAACTTGCTGCTTGTTTGGGTAGCATTTGAGGTTTTGATTCCTTCACCTGTCCTCCTCTGTTTCTCCTGTTCTCCGAAGTCTCCAGACCTCTCCCCTCTCCTTCCCTCTTGGTTCCTTGACTGCCTAACTTCTAGAAACACAGGGGCGCTCACTGCTCCCTCCCTTCCTCCTTCACAATGTGGTTCTGTGTGTCATTTGATGTCCTCGGAGGATGTATCTCGGGGGTCAGAGTCTTTGTCACTAGGCTGGTCTTATGTCTGTCTTCATCCTCTAGAGCATGAGACCTTGACTGCGTCTCCTTGAAGCTGGCTGCCTTGCTACATACAACCTTTTACCCTCCTTCCTCTTCGTGTTATCACAGACTGTGTGTCTGTGTGCCCTCTGTTGTCTCTGCTGAGTTCTATCCCTTTGGGCCTTGGTGTGATCCTCTGCTGACCTTCACCTTATATTCTGGCACAGGCTGCAGTGAACCCAAAGCTCACCATGTCCTGTAGACTGGCTGGCCAGTGAAACTGGGATCTGTGCATCTCTGCCTCCAACTCTGGGGTTGCAGCTTTTTTCCCCCATGGAGATGGATCTGGAGAAGCGCGTGTAGCCCACGGTCCCCCCCCCCTCGCCCTCTCCCCCACCAGCCCTGCCCTCCAGGTCCGCCCTGTAAGCTCTCCCAAGTCCTTGTCACCTGCTGCTTAAGCCTCTGCTTCCGCAGCCTTGATCCTTGTGACTGAGCTCAGAGTCCCTCTGTCTTCTACTGTTCCCAGAGACATTTGCTCCTTTAAATGTATGAAGAAATAACTAGAATGGATCCCTGTTCAAAGAGGAATTTTGACCTTTCTGCCTCTTATTGAGGTTCTAGTTCTTAAAACATTGAACTATGAACACCTAAAAGTAAAACAAAGTGAAACACGCAGCCCTTTCTGTGGTAGGCAGTCCAGTCTGGGGCAGTTTGCATCGCCCTCCCGCAAAGCTGCGCTGAGGAGGTGTCGCCAAAGGGTGTCGCTTTCCCTCATCTTCCTTCTTGTGTTTAGGGACCTCCTTTCATCCTCCGGTCCACTTTCTCTGAGGAAATTGCTCTGACCAGTATAAGCAATTAAACTCCAACTTTTTTATTCTGTAACTCATGGCTTAGGTCTGCTAACGTGGTACTGAAGCCTTACATAAGAGTTGCGCTTGTGGTATTCTCTTCCCCAACCCCTGGCTTTAAGTGTGTTACATCCATTCTTTGCACTCTACCCAATGCTTGATTTAAGTATTCACTTCTGTTAAAACAAAATAAAACAAATGTAATATAAGATAACTATAATATTGCTGGTTCTTCAAGAACCATTTTAAACATGGAGAACCAATACCCTATAGTGCAGACAAAGAGAATTAGTATAGCAGGCAAGAGATAAACCACTTAGTGCAACACTGAGTATGCACACACGCAGTAATGCGCACCCCACCCATAGACACGCACACACACAGTAATGCGCACCCCACCCACAGACACATACCACAGCCCCTCCTCAGCCCAGATACACAGGTACCCACTTACACATGCATATTTGCACACACAAATATGTAAACATGCATTTGTGCATGCACATACACCCCCCCACACACACACATACACACTGAAAGCGCCAAGTAGCTAGTACTTACTAGTGTACTTCTTTTTGTTTGTTTATTTGCTTTGTTAAGAAAAATGAAAGACCCCTAGGGCTTGGGAATTTGATTTGTTGTTTACTCTCTGTAAACATTTTTCACGATAGGAAGATTTTAACTAAAGAAAAAGGATTGTAAACAGAAGTTTCTGTGCCACCCTGTCCTGTAGCTGTTCGTTCCCAAAGAAACGCTCAGAGGCTTATATTAATTATAAACAAGCCTATTAGCTCAGGCTTATTACTAATTAGCTCTTACAACTTAAATTAACCCATAATTCTTGTCTGTGTTTAGCCATGTGACTTTGTACCTTCTCTCAGTGAGGCATTCTCATCCTGCTTCCTTTGCATCTGGCTGGTGACTGACTCTGCCTTTCCTCTTCTGCCTTCCCAGAATTCTCCTAGTCTGGTTCCTTCTCCTATATTTCTTGCTTGGCTACTGGCCAATCAGCATTTTATTAAACCAATATGAGTGACAAATCTTTACAGTGTACAAGAGCATTATTCCACAGCAAAGTATTTTATATTCAAGCTGACTAGCACACACACAAAGAATTCATCAGATTTCATCTCATTATGGCAATTTTTCCGGGGCCTCTTAGTCTTCACACTGCAGAGGGCGGCTGCTTGCTTGGCACAGCATCATTGCCTTGTAATTAGATCATTTTAAAGCATGCATTGTTAGTCTTAAAAACGTAGCATTTACATGCCATCTCAAACGCATTTCTGTGAGACATGCTGCCGGAGGAGAAGCGGCTTCACAGTAGCTCACCTTTATCTTGTTCCTTTTATTGTGCAGAAATCTGTTGGTGACGAGGGGGTTGATGTGGTTATTGAGATGCTGGCGAATGTGAACCTGAGTAATGACTTGAAGCTTCTGTCCCGTGGAGGGCGGATAATCGTGAGTACTGTTCCTCATGGCTTTGAGTTCCCTGCTATTTACACCATTCACAGCAGTCCTCACTGCGGGCCTGATGTTTTCACGACAGGTTGTTGGCTGTCGAGGCACCATTGAGATAAACCCAAGGGACACCATGGCAAAGGAGACAAGCATAATTGGAGTTTCTCTCTTTTCATCCACCAAGGTACAGATGGAGGTGGTCCTGATGTTGCTAACGTAGACACTGGGAAATGTGTCTATCGGCAGATTGACAGTAAAAGTAGTCATTGAGCTTGGTCACCCGACTAGAGAGGTAGATACCAGTCAGTGTTTGGGAGAGGACATACTAGTCATGGCTATTTCACGACAGTATTTCCTGTATTAACACTGTCCCGGGAGTGTAATTGACAGAGAATTAAAAGGTAGTTCTGGGCAAAGTGCCAAATCCTGCACATTTGCAGGAGGACTTTTCTGGAATGGCTGTAGATATTGAGGTTCCTTAATTCCACCTAACGCAAGTCCTGTGGTCCCTGCTGAGAAACAAATGACAATAAAACACACTTTAAATTTTTCTTTTATCTCTCTCCCCTAGGAGGAACTTCAGCAGTTTGCAGGCATCCTCCAAACAGGAATGGAAAAAGGCTGGGTGAAACCTGTGATAGGTTCTGAGTACCCTTTGGAGAAAGTGGTCCAGGCCCATGAAGACATCATCCATAGCAGTGGGAAGACCGGGAAAATGATTCTTCTATTATGATGACCACTCTTTCTGGGATGCATCCCCAAGTCTTTCTGATACCATCTTTAATCAGCGTTCATTTCATTGAGTTTCATGTATTAAAAACACGATTTTAGGGAGTAGACAAAGTAGTAACACCATAGCAGAGAGCAGTGTGCAGTCTTACGTGGTGTTAGCATGAATGTCAAAATTGTTTTTGCTTCTCTCTCTTTGTTTTCTTTGTTTGTTTCGTTTTGAGACAGGACCTTGCTCTGCAGTTCGTGCTGGCATTGAGCTCATGGTGATCCTTCTGTCTCAACTTTCTGAGTGCCAGGATAATAGTCCTGGACTGCCACACACCTTCATTTCAGAACTTAACTCCTTAACTTCATGCCTTTGCCTAAAATGTACTAATTCAAAATAAGACTATGGGTCTCCTTGGACTTCAAGCCTACCTACCTTTCTTTAAGATTTACCAGTCCTCTGATCGGCCGTGACTGTCTTGGACTCTTCAGGCTTTCTGGGCTGAAAAACATACTTCTAAAACTAACACCATATCAGTCTGCAAGCCTCTGGGAAGGGCAAACATGAGCAACAGCTGGGGAAGCTGTCAGTCTGTTTTCCTCACATTTCAGAAAACGCTGAATGCTCACTGCATACTGGTCACCAGCCGCGTTCCGGGAGGTCAGCAACCTTAGCCTAGATCTGTGTGTTCAGTGCAGTCCTCCATTAAACGCCTCATGGTTCTTTAGGGCTTCCTGAACGTGTGACACAAGTCACTAGAATTGTAAGTTCACACATTCCGCACATGGGCCAGGTCTGCTTTAGCTCTCATGGTTTAGTGACCTGGAAAAAATTCTGTAGAACACTGACGCCTGCGCCTGTCTCCTTCGCGGGGCACAAGCCTCATTTCCGCATCGTTCCCGACCTTGTGGCTGCTTAGTAGGCCTGTGCTATGCTGCGATTCTTTTAGACTAAATAAAAGAATGGCCTTTTAGAAATCTCACACCAGTATTACGTCCAAGGAGATAAGGTTGCGTCACTTACTTTGGGCTTTGTGTTTTCCACATGAACGGATCGCCCTGTCTTTTGGTGCATGATGTGGATGATTGTCCTGTTTCATTTGTTCTGTTGAACGACACTCTGCCGTCTGAACATGGGCCCTGCTAAGTCGTGAGCAGGCATCACTGTTCAAGTTGGGGGACATGGCAACTTCCTATGTGCTGTGACCAATGTGTTTTAGCCATTAGCATTGTCTATGTTCAGCCACCGTTATCTTACTAATTAACTGTCCTATCAACATTCAGCAGAGTTTCCGAAAGATAATGTCTTGGCTCCTCAGAGTAGTATTTTATGTACTTCCTAAAATGGAGGGTTCTTTTTTATGCAAAAAGATAAAGGAAACAGCTTGATCTGTTTGCATAATTGTGAATGAGCTAACACACACAGACCCCCTGTTATTTCACAGCCATTGCTATAGGCCAGTTCCTTTTGAGGGCAAAACTAGCCACACTTAGAGTGACCTGCCGCGGCACCAGGTGTGTTTCTGCGTGAATCTCTAATTCTGGCACTAGTCCTGTCCCAACTTCTGGATCAGTGCCATCACTAGCTAGGACCCAGATCTCCAGGGACTGTCCTCCATGAAAGGCAGACAATGAACATTTCAATTCCCAACCTTCTAGATTTCTGTTCTTGGGTTCTCTGAGTTCTGTGCCCAAGACTCGTGTTGGAGAACAGGATGTGAGCGGCCCTGATGGCCGAAGCTGTAAGAGTGGACGCAAGGCGCATAACCTAGACTCGTGACCAGGAGCTTAGAGTGCAGTGGACTTTCGTGGGTTTTGTTTGTTTTTTGTTTTGTTTGACTGGCTATTGATGTTAAACTTCAAGCTCTTGCTAACCTCTCAAGGTCTTTGGCTTTCCTGACCGTCTGTTCCTCTGGCTCCCATAGGCATCAGAGAGCCTGCTTCCCAGCTCCACTCACTCGGAGTCCATAGGCATTGAACGGCCTGCTGCCCACCTCCGCTCTGCATGGGTTCCTCTCACTCCTCTGACTCTGTTCGTTATCCTCACCTGGCTTCCCTTGCTGTTTGGCTGAGACTCAGTGGGTTCCTCAGTGGCCAAACAGCCATCGATTACGAGTGTGGAAAAGCACTCTCCTGGAATCAGATGTGACAAAGACATAAAACATAACTCAGGTCTCGGGGTCCATTGTTGACACAGGATAAGACCCTGTGAAATGTTTCTCACCATTGCGGGGTTGGGCGTGAGGAATCTGCCAGGGATCCAGACAAACATTGCAATCAAGGCTTACGTTAAGAGGTTTGAAGGAATTCCCTCAGGCAGTTGTGGGGCTGGTGTGTCCAGGGCAGCAGGCCAGAGTGCGGGTTGGGCTTTTTACTCTGGAGTTCTTTACGGAGCTCCAGTTTTTGTTCTAAATCCTTCGACTCATTGCAAATGGCCTCCCATTCTAATGAAAGAAATTTCCCTAGAGTTGCTGTAATTTATTTTTTGTAAACAGATAAAACATGACTATGTTGGAATGGAACCAAGCATCACAGGTGACCTGGGACACAGGGCAGTCACTTAATGTTGCTTGGAAGTTCTACCTGTACATTTAACTCTTCTGATGCCGTTTGTCAGCTTTTCATATGCGTTGGCCATAGAACCAGGGTCACAGACAACCTTC